>PVHP010025937.1:0-25094 GCA_004024765.1 Zapus hudsonius | reverse complement strand
AGTTTGCATGTGAGGCTTGCTGCATTCTGCCTGTTTGTGTCCTGGAAACCTGTGCAGGGTTGCTTTACGTAAAGATGGACTGGTGTGAGCAGATGGAGATGGCACAGAAAGAAGATCTTTGGGTCGAAACTGCTGCCCGTTCACCTGCAATTGTTTGAGAGATTACAACCACTGAGATTGGGCCAGCTGGTCTGCATTGAAACAACAGGAAGAATGCGGACTCTTTGAAGTAAGGGGCCTGAATGCTTTGATCCCCCCTGGATTAACAAGTTGGTAGCCCACCTGGTTCCGTGGAATGGAGATTGGTTAGAAAGAGAGGGTCATTGGATTTGCAACACAGTTTTGTTTTTGAAAAATGGCCATCGGCATGTGAAGCAGGTGTGCAAGGTTGCCTGCATGGTGCCCGATGGGGCCATGAGGATGAACTGTGGGTTGCAATGGAGACCCAGTGAATTCCAGGACTATGGATGGGTGCCAAGGTGAGCTGCCAGTACCAGATGATGTTTTCCCGGACTGTGAGTAGCCGAGCTGGAGGGGCAGAATTGAATCTCCAAGAGACTTGTGTTATTGGTTAAGAATCATTGAGCTTGGAGTTAGAGATTGATGGTGCCTTATTTGTTTTAAATCTTTTATTGGTCAATCTGTTTTTGCTGTGCCTCATGTTTTGCATTGTGAATGTTCTGTGCCATTATGGGTTTATTTTTGGTATTATGGCTTAGTTAAAAGCTGCAGGGACTTAAGAGTTGAGCTGAACATATTGTGTTTATATCTTGAATGATTATTAGTTTGTGGGGGCCAGGGGCGGACTGTCATGGTTTGATCCAGGTGTCCCCCACAAACAATTGAATGTGTTCTGATAGATCAATCCTCAGCTGATGGCAGTTTGGGTTTTGCAACCTCGATGGAGCTGTGTTGTTGGGAGCAGGCTTATGGGGTTATAAGCCAGCTTCCCCTTGCCAGAGTTTGGCACACCTTCCTGCCGCTGTTTGCAGTGCTGTGGCAGAGGTGATGTCCAGCCCTATGCTCATGCCATCGTTTTCCCTGCCAGGATGGAGTCTCCCCTGGAGTCCATAAGCCAAATAAATCCATTCCTCCACAAGCCGCTTTTGTTTGGGTTCTTTCTGTGCAGCAACTAGAAAGCTGACCACAACAGTGACAGATACTGTGGTCCCTCAAATCTTACCAAAGTGGAGATCCAGACGCTACAAAGAACTCAACACTAAATTACATTTCTAACATACTTTCCAAGGCTCAGGGAACATTGCAGAAGAAAGGGCAGAAAGATTATAAGAGCCTCAGGGTGGGCGGGATTAGCCTGAGGCCCTGTCCCACCCCACCCCCAGACTGAGGCCTGCAGGACCCCACAAAGAATACCAATAACTCCACTGACCCTCAGTAGAATGGGGTGTGGGAGAGAGGGTACAACCTTTCTTATTAAAAAAACAAGTAAATTTTTTTAAAAGAAGAAAGTTAAGGTCAAGGGTGAGGACAGGGTCTGCAGTGGCTAGAGGCCCTGGCATGCCCATTCTCTCTCTTTCTCTCTCTCTTTCTCTCTCTCTCTCTCTCTCTCTCTCTCTCTCTCTCTTCCTTTCTCTTTATTTTGAATAAAATATTTTCAAAACATAGAATTGCACATATTTATGGAGTACTATGTGATATTTCATATGTCTTTTATACCTCTCTGAAAAGATGGTTCTCCAGGTTTTACTTTGGTTTGAATAGATAGGTTTTGCTGTTTTTCTTCCTTCTAAATATTGTTCCAATCTTCTTGCTTTTCAAAATATTACTTTTTAGTGATATTTTCACTGTTTTTTTTCAAGTTTTAAAATTACAGTAAAAAATATGAAACTGAAGTTTGGCAACTAACTACTTTAAGGACATAGACCAATGTCACTAAGTACATCCGCAGTGGCAGCCACCAGCACCATTCCTCTCCACAACTCTCTGTATTCCCATACTTGAACCTGTTCACTTCAAAGACCTTGGGTTTGATTAACACCGACCCTACCCCTGGCCAACAGGAACTTTCTATAAGGGGAATTAGACAAGCTTTGTTCTTTTGGGTTTGGCTTATTTCACTTGACATAATGTCTGCAAGGTTTATCCCTCCAAGCACGCGTCACAATGCCCTTCCCTTCCAAGGCTGGACAGTCTACTGTGTATACGCCCCTGTGGATTCTGGGATTCATTTGCTGATGGGCACAGGTGCTTCCGTCGTTTTTGCCTGTTGTGAATAATGTTGCTATAAACATGAGGATAAAAATAACTGTTGGCATTCTTGCTTTCAATTCTTTTGCATATGCTTCTGTGGTGATATTAACTACCCATCAGTTACATGAGATTTGCAAGAGTAGTCTGGAAGACTGAAGCAGTGTCCATTAACACCGTGTGGCTGCCAGAGGCGTCCTGCTGTGCCTGTGCAGAGAGAAGCAGACATCCGCTCCTGGAGACCCACCACACACAATACAGACCATTACCTCCACTCGCACACACAACATAATTCAGTCTTGGGAGCTTGATGAGAACAGACTTTCCATGTTTCCTTTCAAAATTACCTAATGGAGAAAGAATGTCATGTGTAACTTTTCTAGAGAATTTAAAATTTAGTTTCAGAAACCAATTAAATGTCTCAGGCTTAGGAAAAAATTCCTCAAATTTTTTTTCAAACTCACCTGTCTTTATCACAACGAAAGTGACTAATGAGTCTGGCTTTGATCCTATTTCTAAAACAGCCTTAAATTTCCTCTATTTCTTTGTTCTTTATTTTTGTTGCTTAATTAGAGCTATTTACAAAGCACATTCTATTAAATATAATTGCATGTAAGATATGATTTATTTTTATACTATATTGATTTTTTACTCATAAAATGTTTCATAAAAAATGTTTTAAAGCCAAGAATGGGGACTCTCCTGTAATCTCAGCTTCTGGGGAGACTAAGGGGACAGCATCACTTAAGTCTAAGAATCTCAACAAAAACTGTTTCATTTCGGAACTATGGGCCTAGCTCAGTGGTAGTATACATGACTACCATGTTCAAGACCCTGGGCTCAAGCAAGACCCTGGATTCAACCCCCAGCTTTGCAAAAAAAAAATCAATCTGAATAAACGCATTCTATATACTTATGATAAATTGCTTCATAGTATCTAAAGGACATAAGTATGTGAGGTGTCTTTGCCTATGCTCTTCCACAGTGTTTCCTTGAGAGAGCCTCTCACTGAACCTGGAGCTTCTATTTGCAATCAGACTGCCTGACCAACAAGCTCCGGTGGTGATTTTCTGTCTCTGTGTCATCCACCCACCCACCCACGCATACGCCTGGGCTTACAGGTAAGTGTGACCATGTCCAGCTTTTTACAAGTGCTGGAGAGAGAACTCGGGTGATAAGGGCCCTCGTGCTGGCACGGCAAATGCTCTTACCAGCTGAACCACTCCCCCAACCCCTGGACTTAACAAGTTTACAGAATACAGCAACACTGTGCAAGGAAGAAATGAGATGCTTTAACACTAAGCCAGACAGCTAGATGTGACAACGCTTCCACGTTCAGCATTAACTGGCACTCGGAGCAAAATAATTCAGTTAATAGTTAAACTGACAGAAACGGGAAACAGAGTGGTGGTTTCCAGGGGAAAGGGGATGGGAGTTGGTGTTTAATGGAGACAGAATCGGTTTTACAAGAGGAAAAAATTCTAGGACTTGGCAGTTATGATGGTTACACCCCGTGTGAACTGACTTCTAGACTGCACGCTCAAAGTGGTTCAGAAGGTAGACTTTACATGTGGGCGTCATCACAATTCATTCTTTTCAATCTTTCATATGAAAATGCTTAGTTCTGTGAAGAACGAGCAGCCAGTCAGGAGAGGGCTGCTCGGGCGCTGCACCAGGGAGGAATGCCAGTGGTCCTTGATGAATCAGAGAAGGAGTGATGCAGAGATCCAGCCTGCATCGCCTGTCTCACGCCACAGCTTCTTCATGTTAAAGCTCTGGTGCTGAGGCGCCTCGCACAAGTGATGGCAAAAGAAATCTGCTATCTGTCAAGCAGAGGGGCAAACAGAAATAGCTGTGGCTGCCTGTGCATACACAGGCTCAGCCATGGAGGGCTCCTAGTGACATACTGCTATTTGCATCAGCAACACCAGGGTTGGATTTGAACTTAAACACCCGACTATCCTATGGAGCTTCTTCAAACAGCTTACACCATGATTAGAACTAAGACTAAGCATTATTGTGTGGGCAAAAGGCTGCCTTCCATATGGCTGTGCTCTAGAATTAAAATAAGCTCCGACCGAAAGATCTTTGGGGAAGATGATAAAATATTCCAAGTCTGGACATTCTGGTGAAATCAATGGATGCACTGAATGGACCTTCCCTGAACACTGTGCCAGCTCACTTTCCAGACAGCTGCCTAATTTCCACAGATAGGAAATGCAATTATGGAAAAAGTGAAATGCTGAGATTAACCAAAGAGGAAAGGCAGGGCATCGGGTAATTTTCAATAAGCTTTGAAATCACACTTCAGTATTAATGGGCAGGAGAGGTCAAGAGCATAAACAGAGAATATGAAGAGTATTAGAGCTGCCATCAATGGCCAAAGGAGGTAAAAAAATTAGTTTATGAATGAGATGAAAGTTCTCAAGTACTATGACAATAAAGAGTAGAAAATCTGGCGACAAATCGTAGCTGCTGTTGGTCAGATGTCTTATGGAAGCTACGTTTATCATAGCATTTCATTGTTTTAAATATGCTTATGCTTCTTAGCAGAGAGGGAGACAAATCACAGGATTCAGAGCAGTGATGAGACATGCCATTTTGCTGAAGGCCACCTTGCCTCTCACTTGATGATTAACCCAACACAATTCTCCTCATGGAGTACACTCCAAAACCACCAGGGAAACCACCTTTAAGAACAACCCTATATATGCTGGGGGTTTTCATAATACACATAACTATAACAACATTTTTTATTCATAAATTAGGCATATTATAAGATTAACAAACCAGGCATGGTGGCACATACCTTTAATCCCAGTACTCGGGAGGCTGAGGTAAGAGGATTGCCATGAGATCAAGACCAGCTTGGGCTACTGAGTGAGTTCAAAGTCAGCCTGGGCTAGAGTGAGACCATGACTCAAAAAGAAGAGGAAGAGGAACTAAAAATAGAACAATTATAACAATATTCTATAGTAAATATTATATGGATATTCTCTCCCTCCCTCTCTCTCTGTCTCTGTATGTGTATATATATATATATATATATATATATATATATATATATATATATATATATATATATATATATATATATATATACTCATCCTTTTTGAGATGATGTTAGTTGATACAGTGCACATGTGATTAGATGATATGAGGTGAATGATCCAGGTATGTGACACAGTGTAAAGTTACTTGAACACAAGCACTCTGACACCATGATAAATCAATGTGATAAACAGGATTCCTAGGTGACTAGCAGGTGTGTGGTGGATCCACTGGACCAGGAGATGACTCACATCTTGAGCGGATGGGATTCCATCATGCTCGTCAGAATGGCTTAAAATAATTTAAAACTTATAAACTGTTTATTTCCGTAATTTCCCGTGTAATGTTTTCAGATTGTGGTTAGCCACAAGTAGCTAAAACAAAGGAAGAAACAGCACAGATGCAGGGAGACTGGTACACATTTTCTGTAATTCATCAAATGTGGTACTGTGAATACAACGTCCAATACTACTCATAAACATGGAAAACAGTTTCCAATGTTAAGCCTAACAGACCCCAAACATTGATGATGATGTTTAAAACTGGTGTCATTGACCATACTTACTGAGAAGAAAACATGTGTTCAACCAAAGACAACATTGAAAATATATAATATTTCTACATTCCTGCCAGGCATTTAAATTTCCTTACAAGAATCAAAAGCTTGATGAAGCTGTTACATTTAACACAGAACCATACTATGTAGCTCAACAATGAAATTTAAACTACCTCTGAAATGATACACTGTGGGATGACTTCATACTGCAAATTCTAAAGAGAAAGTCTGAAATGATTACCAAAATTGATGATTCTAATATCCAAAGCAAATCCACACTCTACAACACTGAAAACATAAAAGTAGAGGGAGTGTCTTCTCTAAGGTGGAAGACAGTGTTGGAGAGGGACACGCAGTATGGGGGGACAGCAAAGTCACCACCAGGAATCCACTGGGCAGTGTGGGAGGTTGTACAAGAACAGTAACAAAACCTCAGGGGTTACACAGACGCAAATCCATAAAACAAACTACTACAAGTGTAACCCAATTGGGAAGGAGAGAGACAACGGAGCAAAAGAGGGGCCAGATACAAGGAGGAGACTAAAAAAGAGGAGGCAGACCTCAAAAAACATGACCAAAGCAGGTAACCCTTTGCAAAACTACTGTAAGGATAACTATTAGAGAACGAGTGACTCTAGAAATATAGTTTATCTAAAACAGATAATAATAAAATTAGAAGATGAAGAAGGTGATAATTTTAGTAACAAAATCAATGTGGAATGATATAAAGAACATTCATGAGAAAAATGATTTTTAAAAATATGAGTAAAGAGCATTCATTGTTGGTACAGTAGGAATTCTGAGAAGAAACAGAAATCAGTAAAAACTATCTATCTACATACTGATAAATTTTTTAAAAATGGGCAAGTGACCTGAACAGACATTCTTAAAAGACAATATGGTAATGGCCAATAGACATGCGAAAAGAACTTCGGCATCATTAATAATTAGGGAAATGCAAATAAAGTCCTCATGAGAGGCTGGTGCTGTTGCTCAGTTGTTAGAATGCTTACCTAACATGTAGGAGGCTTTGAGTTAAGAAAGAGATAGAGAAACAGAGATAGAGAGATGGGGAGAGAGTGGGAGAGGAAGATAAGAAGGAGGAAGAAGAGGAGGAAGAGAAGAAAACTAAGAAAAAAGAAGATGAGGGGAAGGAAGAAGGACAGACTACCATTTTTAAAATTCGAAACTAACTGTTGGAGAAGATCTGCAAAAAGTAAAACCCTTACGTTCCACTTTTGCAATGGTGCAGCCACTAAGGAAAACAGGATGCCTACTCTTCAACCTATTTAAAACAGAATTAACGTAAGATCCAGCAAATGCATTTCTGGTATATGTCTAAGAGAATTGAGATCAGAATATCAAAACGTGCCTAACAGCATTTTGCATAATAACCAAGTAAGAGTAACGCAAATTATTGACAGCCAAAACGTGGTTATCCATACAGCAGATTATGATGCAGCCTGAAAGAGAAACAAGATTTGGATCCAAGTTCTGATGCGCAGACATGGATGAACCTTAAGGACATTGTGCTAGAAAAGTCAGCCAGTCACCAAAAGACAAAGACCTCATGATTCCATTGCTATGAGACAGATTAAATGCTCAAATTCATAGAAACAAAAGATACAATGGTGGAGATCACGGCTGAGAAGGAAGGGAGGTAAGGAGCTGTTTAACAGGAACAGAGTTTCAGTTTTTCAAGATGAAAACGTTCTGAAAATTGGTTGTGTAACTGTATAAGCATATCTAACAATACTTAAACTGTTGATGGAAAAATTTATGTTATATGTATTTTGCCATAATTTTTAAATTAAATTAAATTACATATTAAAAGCATACATCACATATTTAACACCAATAAAATCCAAAACGGCCACACCAACTTCATTAAGTTACTTATAAAAAGGATAGAGAAGCTACAATGGCGTCAGAAGGGATGGCCAGCCTATCTGTCATGCTTCCATCCTGTGGAAGAAACACAATTATACCTTGGAGCAAATAAAAGTGAGTTATAGTGTCATTACAGAAAGTTCATAAATTAGCATTGGTTCATCGACATGCTTATATTGGTTGATCACACTTTCACACATACAATGAAGGGAATTATTGACACTCTGACAAGCTCAGAGATGAATGCCCCAGTTAGGGAATCTCAGACCAAGAGCTCAAGGTCACCATAGTCCTGATTTTCCACCTTCTGCTCTGCTCTGCCTCTAGGAGTGTCTTCCCTGGCTCCATACAATCCCCACCCCCAGGTTCTCTCCTTGCAGAGATTAACCTTCATGCAAGGAGAAGCAAGGGCTTTTGTTCTAGGATCTTCCTTTGGATCCTGGCCACTCTCTAACCTTGACTGAAACAGGGTGGTGAGCTTTCTTTAAACTGCTGTGGCGAGAGAGTGGGATACAGTTACATGCTCAAGTTCACCAGGAGCCTCCTCTTGCCATGGGTAGAGTCAACTGTAAGAATGATAAAGGGGAAATGGAGGTGACAGGAAGAGAAATACACATGAGGTCCTTCAGAGATGGAACAACTATCATAGCACCCATCAGAGGAAGACAGGACAATTTCACATTAATCATTCTTCACTTTCTCCTAACACCTCCAAAAATTAAAGGAAAGCAGATGTTCTAAAAGCCTGACAGTTACCGAAGCAAATAAAAATTCTCATGTTCTAAATGCTTAGAAAATCATTAATAATTCATTTGGATTAAAACTATCTTGATAACTGTTGCTTCCTTATCCTTGTCATAACTTAACTGTTCTTTAAAGCTAAAAATGTAAAGACTTTCCAAGACTTTAACCACTTGTTTAAAAAGCCTGAGGGTCCAGGTTCAATTCCCTAGTGCCCATGTAAATCCAGACACACAAAGTACTGCATGCATTTGGAGTTTGTGTACAGCAGCTAGAGCCCTGGCATGCCCGTTCTATCTGTCTGTGTGTCTGTCTATCTCTCAAATAAATAAAAATGTTATTTCATTATTTTATTTTTTGCTTTTTTAATTAAAATCATTATTATGAATAAGTATATACATTGTATGAGCAAATCTTGTGAAGGTGTCCCCGTTTCCCTCCTCTCTGTCCCCTACCCACTGGGGTCCTTCCTTGGTGCGCATACTGGATCTGTCCACAGGCTACACCACCTTCCAGAGCTCGTCTCTTACACAGGCAGAAATGTAGATCAAGGACAGTGAGTGACCTGCCCAGTCGGACAGCTGACAAATGAGCGATTACCCAGTGCTCAATCGGTGCTCATCTCCAGCCACAAGCCTGTTCTCTCCTGCCCGCCTGCTGCCCAAGCTACCATGCACCACCAACACAGCCCATTTCTCGAAGAAAACATGACTGGAGTTAAAATCTGTGTCATGTTCATGGCCATTTAGCAGAATATGAACACTCCCAACGTTTGGAGGACTTTTCATGTGATCAGTTCCTCTTCTCCCTGCATGGAGAAGCACAAGCTTCTGGCCTTCCTTGTGGCTGGAACTAAGGCATGCAGCTTGGGCCAGTCACTGGCAGAGCAATGGAGGGGAAGCACTGAACTCAGTAGGAGGAGGGAGTGTGCCAGGGCAGCCCTGCTTCTAGCGTTCCATCTAGCTAGAGTCCGGATCTGGAATGGTCCCTTCATGGCCTATGTACTAAAGGCATGGTCCCAACCTGGAACAGTTTGGTAAGGTGGTGGAATCTTATAGAGGTGAGGCATGGTGGGATCAAGTTAGGCCATTGGGGGTGAGCTTGCGAAAAGGATATTGGGACCCTTGCTTCTTGCTGTCTGCTTCCTGATTACCACGAGGTGAATGGATCCTCTCTGCCTCTCACTCCTGCCATGGTATACTGAGCTGTCACAAGCACAAAGCAATCAAACCAAGTGACCATGGGCTAGAACCTCTGATACTGAGCCAAAATAAGCTTTTCATCTTTCTAATTTTTCTTATTTCGGATATCTGCTGCAGTTACAGAAAAGTGTCTAACACAGATCCCCAGCAAGCAGGGGTCTCTGTGCTTAGTCAGCCGGGTCTGGCCCCACTTGTCATGGGCAGCGCTGAGGTTTGGGCACGGGTCTGACATTGTGGTCTGGAAACTTGCTAAAATGGACTCTGGCTGCTTTAGTGGTGGCTTTTCTTTGTTGGCTTTTGCTTCTATCAATTGAGACTGTGAGCTTCATCATCACAAGCCCAATGTGGATGCCCAGGATCTAAGTTAGCATCACATACATGCCCAGTGTGGATGCCCAGGATCTATATTCAAAGCAAAGGAAGTTGGGCTTGAGACTCCACTGTGTGAACAATGTATTTATCACCTACCCTATGTCAAGCCTAAACTTCTTAGAATATAATAATTATTTTCTATTAAAAAGAAAGAATAAGGGCTGAAGACATGGTCCATGGATAAAGTGCCTGCCACACAAGCATGTGAATCTGAGTTTGGATTCCCAGCAGCCACATAATTGAAACTAATTGTCGTGGCATGTGGCTGTAATCCAGAGCTGGGAAGGCAGAGACCAGAGGATACCTGTGTTTTGCTGGCTAGCTAGTCTGGCCAAGTCAGTGGACTCCAGCTTCAGCAAGAGAGCCTGTCTCAAAAAATAAGGCAAAGTGTTCAAGGTCAGCCTGGGCTAATAGTGGGGCCCTGCCTCAAAATTCATGATAATGATGTGGAGAACAACTAAGGAAGACACTTGGTATCTACCTCTTTCGTCTCACACACACACACACACACACACACACACACACACACACGAGCATACATGTGTATACACACACATACACAACTAATCAATAAGACAATGAAGATACTACAACACTTCTAGTAATGTGCACTAAAAAATGAAATTCTTCCTTATTAGCATATAGGAAATGGGCGTGTATAACGCCTTCCTAACATGCAGGACGTCCTAGGTTAAAGCCCTAGCAACATATAAAACTGAGCATGGTGGCAATGCCTGTAATCCTCAGGAGATGGAGGCAGGAGGATCAAATGTTCAAGGTCATTCTTGGCTACTGAATGAGTTTGAGGCTGCATGAGACACTATCTCAAAAACAAAAGGGATGAAGAGGAATGTCTGAAAGCAGCCTGCAGAAAACAAGAACACCTCAAAGTCATCGCAGAGGCAGAGAAAGTGCGCTGACTCCAGCCAGAAGGCCAGAGCTAGTTTCCTGTGGTTGCAGAAGGCAAATGCTTGAGTGTGACGATGCCCGAGTCCTGGCCTGCACTCTTAGTTGGAGAGTATGGCTCAGGAAATCGGACAATGTACGAGAACACTCATTTCCTTATTTCCTTGGAGGGAAGCAGTCATTAAGAACTGGCCTAAAAGTGGTCATTATAATAGCTGTGATTTGGATGTGGTGTTGCTGAGCAGTGGTAGATCCATGAGGATCTCCTTTCCCTCTCTGATCTCTGCTTCCCAGCCTGCATGATGAGGTAAGCAGCTTCCTCCACCACGCTCCCTCCACGGTGGCCACAGCAATGGGACTGACTATGGACTGAAACCTCTGAAACAAACCTTTCCTCTTTGGAAGATACCTCAGATAATTTGTTACAGTAATGGAAAGCTGGCGACATACCTGAACATAGTATGTGAAGCCTGGAGGTATTTAAAGTGAAAACATGGCCAATACCAGAGCAAAACTCAAGCAACAGATGGAAAAATGTAAGAATTTTTTACTTTTCATAACAGACACACAATAGACATTATTGAGAATTGCTAAACCAACAAATGGGTTCTCCATAACAATTATGGAAAATTACAAAAGAAACCACTAGACAAACTCCATGCAGAATCTAAGCTATCAAAGCACCAGGAGGGAAACACCACATGTACACATTGAAATGGTAGAGAGAAAAAAAGCAATAAAAAAGGATAAACTAAACAGGATAATAAAAGGGGACCCAACATATCTGTGATAACAATAAATGCACATGATATAAATTATTATTGTTACTACTGTTGTTGGGAAATGATATTACCTACCTAAAAATCACTGAAGCAGCAATTTTTTTAACTTTTAGAAAGATAAGAGTATTTAGCAACTTGACTATACAATATCAAATTTAAAGTATCTTTTTTCCTATAAGCTAGCAAACCCAGTTAGATAACTGAAACAACAGGTTAAAACACCCAAATCCAGGGCTGGAGAGATGGTTCAACCGTTAAGGTGCTTGCCTACAAGGCCTAAAGACCCAGGTTTGCTTCCCTAGTACCCATGTAAAGCCAGATGCACAGTGGTGCATGTATCAGGAGTTCATTTGCAGAGGCTGAAGGCCCTCTCTCTTTTCTCTATCTCTCTCTGCTTGCAAATAAATAAAGAAAATTTTAATAAAACCAAATCCAAAGATCATCCCCACTCTCTGGCATCCTTTCTTGCCAAGTGATCTCCCACACTATGACCATAATGTCATCCACGGTGAGGTAATCAGCCAAGAGGGCCCTCACCAGAATAAACAGTGTGCTGTTTGAACCTTCCACCCCCAAAGCTGTAAGCTAAATACATGCTTTCTCTCTGAATTACTTATGGTCCCCTCAGGTACTTCATTATAGCGATGGAAAAGAGACTAATAAAGAAATTAAATGAAAATTAACCACATTCTTATGGTTCATCACTGTAACATTATTCATCCTCCCTAGATTCATTCATAAATTCTCTGTAAACCAATTAAAGTATCAGGAGGATTGGGAAACCTATTTTGGAAGCTGCCAAAGTGATACTAGTAGTAATCTAAAACAATACACCTGTGAGAATTACCAGGTGCGGCCCCTTGTGTTTTCTGCTCAGGGTCACAACTTAGCCCACCTCACATGCTTCTTTGCAGTAATGACCTCCCCCTTCCCGAATGCTTCTCTTCAGTAGTGACCTCCCCCTCCCATCAGTGGTTAGGGCCTGTGGCCCTTCCCCTCAAATGTGGGCAGTGACATTGCTTCAGCACAGAATTGGGACGAAGCTGGAAAAGCTAGAGCTCCTAGGACAGCTGACCTGGGGAGGCAGCCATGGTTTGTGAAGTCCACAGTGCTGAGAGGCCGGTGCCCAGCTCTAGGCTGCCAGCAGCCACAGCTGCCAGCCACGAGTGAGACATCAGAAATATTCAGCTCCATGAGTCTTCAGATGGCCACAGTTCCAGCTGACATGTAGCAGAATCACCCGGGACCTCAGGCAACAATCCCCCAGGACAGCCTTTCCAAAGCTTCCCCAACAAAACCAGGAACAATGCAAAATACCAGCTTTAAGCTGCTGAGTTTACAGGTACTTTGTGGCACAGCAGCAGTAACAGAATTCCAAGTAAACTGGGAGGGAAGGAGGGAGAAGGAAGAATTAGCTCCCTCATGCTAAAACATGGATCAAAATCCATTTGTTAGGTCATTTGGGGTGCAATGCATCTACAGGTGCATTGCAAGCTAGGCATACGAGATACAATGGCATATAAAATTATGTGATAATGAAATTTATACTTGAGTAAGAAAGACAAATTTAATTGCTGGCAGCATTGAGTACTCTAAATGACAAGTGACCAGAAAGTGCCCCTTCTGAAGTGGTGACTATGTATCCAAGACCAGGGGCAGCTCTGCACTCCTTCCTACTGATGCTGGGTCCATAAAGTGTGCAGACTATTCTGGGGCTAGTGAACAATGAGTCTTGATGAACCCCTCCCTTCTTCAGGGGACACCTCTATGAGAGCAGAGAAGTCTGCCACTCTCTGTAGCCCCTGAGTTTCTAAGAAGAAACTGTACAGGTTTTACTTTTGTCTTCTAAATACCCACAGGTCACTGGATAGTACATGACAATGTCTACCACAGGAAGCACTGAGCTTGCCAGACAAGGTTGGTTTTCCCTTTTGACACTCTGTATTTCCAAAAGTAACTGAATGGTGTGTTTTCAATTTTGAAAAAATTAAGAAAGAAAACTTCAACACAAAAATACTAAATTATGTTTAAAATGCTTTCATTTATTAGTTTTTTTTTAATCTACAAAATCCCACTGAAGCAAACACCCTGTTATAATACTATATATAAACTCAGCACTTCTACACAGCTCAGAGAAACAATGCCAAGGCTTTGAGCTTCCATCCTGGCTACCTGGTCAGTGACGTGCAGTAGGCTTACTTATCCACAGCCTCACTTTCTGTGGTCTCATTAGCCTCTGTCAATAGAGGGAGAGTACACTACAGTAAGATACTTTGACACAGAGAGCACATTCATGTATCATTTATTGCATTTTATCATTATAATTATTATCACTTATGATTGCTCTTCCAGCCTGATCGCACAGCTACTCAGAAGACTGAGGCTGGAGGATCACAAGTTGAAAAGGCAGCCTGGGCTACAGTTAGGATTGTTAATCTCTTCCGTGACTAATGTGTAGGTTCAGCTTTATCATAAGGTGTATGCATCAAAGAACCATAGCACATACAGAGTCCACTACCATCCAGGCTTCAGGCATCCACTGGGGGTCTTGGAAGGTTTCCCCATGGATACAGCCAAACACTCATTGCAGAACTGGAGAAGAAAGGATAGACAGCCAGGCCTCCCAGCTCCTCTCCTGCACTCTTTCTTCCCACTTCTTGCCTCCTTCCAGAGTTTGGTCTGATCTGGGTCTCCCTAAACCAGTCATAGTTCTGGCCACAACTCTGTCGCCATTACCTCCTCTACATACCTTAAAGGTCCCTCCAGTCTCCTGAGTGTGCATCAAAGTCCTCCTCAAAGAAAGAAAATCCCTTCCAGAATTCCCAAAGAACAGAGAAAATGTTTCTATCCCATTGGTTTCTGTAACATTTTCACAGAAAAGGTCAGGAACCAATCATGCCAAGAGTGATAGAAAATATATTTACTCTGAGCTATTTTGACAAAATCTCTCAGGATACCCCACCTGGCTAGCTCTTACACACTTTTCACTCACCCACCTGCTCCATCATGGTCTCTTCCTCCACACAAGGCTCCATCTCCTTCCTCAGGCTCTGGCCCCATTCAGACAGCTCCCTAGTCCCACACCCAGCTTCAGATCCCCATCTGGGGTTCCTGTGAATATACCATTCATCTGGGGCCCAAAGGAGTAAATAACATGTTTATAAAAGTTTGCAGAATTTCCATACCTTGGCCATGACCTTGTTCCATTACCTGGACCTGCAGGCAGGGATCTCTGCAATTCCCTCCCCAAAGTTTGACCTGTGTGAGAATCACCAGCCAGTCCTCTGAGAAACCTGCACCTAATGCTTGTTTATCTCAGAACATTCCTCTCTAATCTACTTGGATACTCTTGATGAGGAAAGCAGTGGCTTTCTGCATTTATACAAGACCACTGTGCGGTCTGTAGCTTGGAAACAGTGCTCAGATGTAATCCCCACCTTCTGTAAATGATGAAAATGATCCTCAGAGAAGCCAGTCATTCCACAAGCTTTTCTTCAGCATCGACTGGGGCCAGGTGCCATCTTCTCCAGTAAACTCATCCACCCCCAAGATGAAAGGGACTCCTGCCCCTGGATGCAAGAGGGGCAGTGGAGGGGGCACTTGGAGTGCAATAGGCTGCCAGCCATGTGATTGCTGCTCAGAAATCCCCTGAAGCCACCCTGGGGGGTAATGCAGACTGTGTGGACTGTTCCTGCACCTGGCCTGGCTGGGTGCTGGCACCCAGTCTGCATGCTGGACCCCTTGCATTGGCATCCAAGACAGCCCTTCCCCTTGGGAGAATGTTCCCAGATACTTTCCAATCTACAAACTATGGATAAGAAGCCTACCCATCCTCATGAATTAATTATTTAAAGGTTTGAATGAGTGAGAGTGTAAGAGGCTCTGAATAATGTCCCAGAGTGAGCACACACTAAATGCCAGCTCTTGTGGCTGTCAGGATGAACTGACAGGAGCACCCATTCCACTAGCGCTCACCTAAGTGGGTGATGCAGCTCCATCCTGACCCAGCAGAACAGACCCAGCTGGATTTCTGACTTTTCATGCTTGGACCACCAGACAGTAAGCAGCCCTCTGCGGTGTCCTCTGCTCGTGTTCTCCTGAATTTCTACGGTACCTGTTCCCTAATGCTGAACCACTAAATTATCACAGTCCTAGAGACTTCAAGGAGACATTTTTAATCTTTTATTTTTTTTATTATTGTCCATAATGAGTTACATTATTTAATGGGGAAACAATGAGTTGTTATCCCCAGTTCCCCAATGCCCCTCTTCCCCATCCCCAATTGGTTGGGTATCCTTCTCCATGGGCCATCTGAATCAGTCCTTGTGGCAGGGGACCATGGATAGCCTAGTACTCGGCCTGGTTCTCCTGGCCCAAATGAGTTGCTACTGAGGGGTGCCATGCCTCTGGATATTCTCCCCCACCACAGCTCTCACAATCTTTCCGCCCCCTCTTCCACTCAGTTCCCTGAGTCATGTGGGTGAGTATTAAGGCTGCTTTAATGCTGAGAACTTAGGGGTCTTTGTGTCGAGAATCTTTAGTTTCTGTCAAGGAGACATTTTTTTTTTAATGTCACAGTTCTGGAGGCCAGAAATGTCAACAGCCTCACTCATATGTGCATGCCTAGTATGCAAACATGGAGAGGCCAGATGAGAACATTGCCTGTTTGCTTGTTTCCTTGGGTTGGAGTCTGTCATTGACCTAGAGGGACTGAGTAGCAAGCCCCAGTGATTCACCACCAGTCTCTGCTCCCCATAGAACCCAGCTTACAGGCATGAGGGGCCATGCCAAACTGTTTCCATGGGTGCTGGGGAATTGAACTCAGGATGAATCAGGACATCTCAGGCCCTCATACTTGCAAGGCAAGTGTTCTTACTCACGGAGCCATCTCTCTAGCTCCATAATCTCTTGATTGTGACAGCACATCTCTCTACTGGATCAGACCTTCTGCTTCCTTTTTATAGGAGCCCTCGTGCTGGTGAGGGCACACTCAAATAATTGAACATGATTTCTGAATTTCAAGATCCATGACTTCATCACATCTGCAAAATGTTTTCTTCCACATAAGATACATATCTCCAGGCATCCCACACTGGACTAATGCATTCAACTATAGAATTGGGTCTACTTCAAATATCTTCTCAGTATAGTTTGGATGTGTTTTGTCCCCAAAGGTTCATGGGTTGGAAGCTTGGTCCTCAGTGTGGTGGTGAGAGTTGGTAGAACCTCTAAGTGGTAGAGCCTGTTAGGAGGTCCTTGGGATATTGGGGACATGCCATTGAAAGGGACCGTGGTATTTCTCATGGGATCCTGGTTCATTTTAACTAGAGAGTTGTTATAAAACCCTGAGCCTAGCCCTACCCACTGTCTCTTGCTTCCTGTCTGGTAATGTAATCTCTCCCTCCATCATATACACATTGCTGCCATTATAAACCCCTTTTCTTTATAAAGCAAGCATAGTGGCAGCATAAGCATAAAAATAGAGAAGCCTAGTGTGGGGCCACCAAAGTAACTTGTATAAGAGATCCATATAGTGGGCAGAAGTAAATACTCTAGGGAAAGAATCAAAGAGAGCGCAGTGACCTGACAGTAACTGAGAAGGTCCCTCAGGTGTCTGGGTAGAGTACCATCACTGGTTGAAAACAGAGGAGACATGAGTTTAGAAAGGAAAATGAGGGATTTGGGCTGAGCCACCATAAATGTGAGGTGTCTATTAACTGTCCAAGTAGAGAAGTGAGGCAGGTACAGAAGGGAGGAAACCGCCTCAAATCTGAAGAACTCTGTGAGGAACAGAAGTTCCTAAAAATTCAGAGTGATGTGCATGTGAGTCAGAAATGTGTTCTGACTGACCTGGGGGGGGGGGATAAGGCATGGCTCCTCTCTGTGGAGGCTTGAATGTGAATGGATGGCCCTAAACAATCAGGTGTTTTATAAAAATTGCAACTTCAGCACCTAGCAGGCAGATTCCTGCTGTGAGGAGGCGTGGCACTGGGGCAGATCTGATTCCAGCCCAAAGGTGTGAAGAGAGAGACTTTGAGCTCTGGTGGGTTTGTGTTTGATGGTGTTGGTGTTTGCTTGCTGCAGTTGTTTTCTCTGCTTGGATGCTTGGAAGTGAGCAGCTTCACTGATGGAACTTCCCCTGGATCTACAAACTGAAACCCATTCCCCCCCCAGAACTGTGTCTGGTTCGATATTCATCCCAGCAATGTGGAGCTGACTACACCACCATCTTTTGGTATCACCACTGTTCTTTGTCCACAGCCAAGATGTATCTCTCAGGGACAATGCCTGGTCATTATGCCTATGGGGGTGTGGCCATTACCCTAGCTATGTCTGCCCCCTCAGTTTAGGATGGTTGCGTGAATCCAGAGACTGGGGTACAGTGTTCAAAGGTTATAGATATAGATATAGATGGTCTGTCACATGGCCTCAACTAGGAGAATCTCTCTTCTCACTACAGAAGGGCCCTCATGCCAGACAACCTGATTCTTGACTCTCAGCTACATTAAACATGCCCCACACAAGACAAAAACTGCCAGCTGACTTTTCCACAGATTATCCGAAAGAAATTTCAGCGCTAACTACAGGCCAGAGATCAGCAAACTATGACACTTGTTCAAATCTGTCCTGTGTTTTAAAAAATATTTTATTTATTTAATTTACAAGCAGAGAAAGAAAACAAGAAAGAGAATGGGCACACCAGGACCCCCAGCTGCTGCAAACAGATGCATGTGCCTCTTTGTGCATCTGGCTTTATGTGGATACTGGGGAATCGAATCTGGGTTGTTGGGCTTTGCAGGAAAATGCCTTAACCACTGGGCAATCTCTCCAGCCCCTGACCTATAGTTTTTATAAGAAGTTGTGTGATGGCAGAGCTGAGAGCTGAGGGATCGTCACAGAAGTCCATTATGCCTGAAAGTTGTACTACCCTCTACAGAAAAAGAAGTAGAGACTTCCTGTCTGAATGCTACATATGGCTCCTCTGTCAGCTTATTTGCCCATCTCGTTCTACCATGTGGAGCAGGTGGAGGCTGCAACCCTTCCCAGGGGTCCAAGAAGCTTCTGCACCTCCAAATACTTGAACTCTTGCCTGCCCCCGAGGGTTTTCTCCTTCCATTTTCTTCCTACTTCTTATATGTGACTTCCATCCCATCATATCCTCTCTCCTATTAACATGGCTCTTAAGAATAACACCATTTCCAGGCTTTCTAGCTTTGTTCCCAGTATATTAAGGAAAACTTCTGGACCAAAATTCATTTTTCTCTTGCAAGAAATCCTGTTTTTCATGGCTATAATCTCTCTAGAGGCTCAAGAAAGTTCACTCTGGGACTCAAAGCTGAGTCATGAACTCTTTGTTCTAGATATTTCCTGCTCTTCTTCCTCAGCAATAAATGCCCTTGATTTAGTGGGCACAAGAGCTACAGGGGAACATTCTTTACAGGGAGAAAAAAATGTGTCAATTCAAACATTCCTAAATATTTTCCTTCAGTAAGTAGGGTGAGGTTCAAAAAGTTTCCATCAGGCCATGGAAAATAAAGTATGGAACATGGAAAACTGGGGCTGGGCTCGGGGGACAGCCGGCTGGAGTCAGGCTCTGCCAGCCAGTCAGACTGTGAGCTGCTCCCCCAGAGTTCTCCTGCTGATGCAGGTCATTTCATGGAACAGAACAATGGAGGCTGCTGAATGCGGTGAATAAAAGGATCAGTTACTGCATAGGAATCAGAGAGAAGGGTCTCACATCAGCACCACTGGGAAGGAAGACTTCAGAGCGGTATAATGTTCTGTTCCTGGGTCCCTAGAATGGTCCATGGGATCTCAGGACATATAGGTATAGACCCAGTTATACACCTCTGGCACTTATAGCACAGGTCTGTGTTTCAAAGGCCAAAAGCTACCATCAACAAAGAAATGAACCTTCTACCACCTCTGCCTCCATAGTGAGGAGCCATGCCCCACAGCAGGCTCTTCCAATAGGCACATGCTGTTTCAGAAGAGGAACTCACCGAGGCCCAGCCCACACATTCATGGGTGAAGCCTGCTGATGTCTGCAGCCACACCCAGACAGGGCTAAGCAGCCCCCTCCCCCCAAGGACTAAGAGGAAAATACACCCAGCGCCTCTTTTAATCATCCCTGCAGACATCAAAGGACAAGCAGAGCCACCTAGCAATTAGAGAAAACCACAAAGGATTTTAAAAAATACACAAAAAAAGCAGACCCTGGCGCAAACAAATAACTTATCTTACCTAATTCTGATTAGGACGCTGAAGCAAAAATGAAAATATTAAGGATCCAGAAAACTGGACAAAGTCTAAGAAAATCATGATAAAAAACTCAACTGTGATTTCTATACAAACTAACATCTTAATCTCACCGTGTCTGTCACAACCTGT
The DNA here is from genome assembly GCA_004024765.1 of Zapus hudsonius. Lineage (NCBI taxonomy): Eukaryota > Metazoa > Chordata > Mammalia > Rodentia > Dipodidae > Zapus > Zapus hudsonius. The sequence continues at coordinate 4,995 of PVHP010025937.1, read as the reverse complement.
GAGGGTCTCTAGAGAACACTGAATCACAGTGCACATCTTCAGCCAAGCCGGAAAAAGACATAGCCATCAGTAACTAATGTCAGCCTGCACTAGAGCAGAGGGCAACCTGCACCAACCAGCAAGTTATTTACAGAAAACGTCTGGCATAATGGTTTGCACCGGCTCCTCTCAGCTTTTGCTACTGAATTGATCACACAACCTGGTTTTGACTACGTGACCAAAAAAGCAACAATGATGGCTTCTCAGATAAGCCTGTTGTTCCCATGCACCTTGTGTGACAGCAATTGCCTCCCCCTCCCCCCAACACACACACACACACACACACACACACACACACACACACTGGGAGCTGCACCTGGATGGCCTGGAGCCCTCTGATCTTTGCCTGGACTTCCTTCCTCTTGCTACCCCCCATCATGCACCTTTATTAAGACTTTATGCAGGTATGCACTGTGCAGGTATGTGCAGGTAATCGCTGGGGTTTGCAGACAGACATCAGCTCCAGGTTGAGGGAGAGACCCTGTCTCAAGGAAAGAAATGCATTGATGAGTGATTAAGTGAAGGACACCAGATATTTCCCTCTGGCTTCTGCATGCACCAAAGAAACCCAAGTCAAGCTTGGCAAACCTGAGTTGGCTGAGGTTACTGAAGGAGCATAGGGGATACAGCACCCAAAAGGCCACCTCTTCTGAGCGCTAATTCTCTGCAGGTCCCTGGACAACTTATAGGCAATGCCACTGAAAAGTCTCCTCTTGCCTAGCAATTTTTTATTGCTTCTATAACCTGGGAGAGGGGCCTGTTGAGTCTTGTAAGTTTCTGAGTTTCCTGAGCCTGGTAAGTTTCATGAGTTCCTGAGTGCACAAGTGGCTCCCCCGACTCCAGGAGGAAATGTCCACCCCTCTGACAATGTTCCAATTATAATTAAACATTTCAATAGATGGCCAAGAAGACTGATTTGAAGAAATAGCCCAGACTATAAAGCAAAGGTGAAGAAAATGAAAAATGTGTGAGAGAAATTAAGCCATAGATTCCACACAGAGGTCAAATATCCAACCAGAGCTCCATTTCAAAAGAAAATACAAGTGAGAAAAATCATTAAATTACAAAATTTTCAACATCGAAGAAGAGACCTTGGGTGGCCAAGACTCTTCACTCCGTGTTGGGACACATCAGTGCACCAAGAACAGAGTAGAGCCTGCATCGTCCACAAAAGGAAAACTCAGGTTAGGTAACCAACCAAGGAAGATGGACAGGTAGCATCAGGCTCTCTTCAGTAGTGTTAGATATGAAGACAATGCTGTGCTTGTTACCAAAGAAGGAACAATTTGAAAATATTGCTCTTTGACTAACAGGGAGCAAACAAGTGTCCAGGAATAGATTTTTACATTTCTTGTTTTGTTTTACCTTTCACACTGTCTGATTTTTAATTTCTGAAAATATGTATTACTTTTCAAATAAAACTTTACTTTCTCATGAAGGTACAAATTTTTTTTCTATAAAAGAATCAGTGTGAGGGAGCTGGAGAGATGGTTCAATGTTAGAGATGCTTGCTTGCAAAGCCTGATGTCCCAGATTAAATTCCCCAGCACCCATGTAAAGCCAAGTGCACTAAGTGGTGTATGCAACTGGAGTTTGTTTGCAGTGGCAGGAAGCCCTGGCTCACCTATACTTACTTTCTTTCTCTCTCTCTCTCTCTCTCTCTCTCTCTCTCTCTCTCTCTCTCTCTCTCCTCTCACATAAATAAATAAATACAATTTTAAAAGAATCAGCTTTAGTTTTAAGCATTATATTGAACAATCAGCCTTCAACATGTCTGAACTATTCTATATCACATGCAAAACGTTTATTTACATTTACTAGAGCCTAAGTACCTTGATCACCACCCTCAACTCTTCTAGAAAATACCAGTATGTTCGCAATTCCTCTGGACTATCGCTATCTACCTATACTGTATCCTTCGGGTAAACTATGTCACCTTTCATCACCAGGATAAGAAGAGGAGCTCATCACTACAAGGAAACTATAATTTCAAAATGTGATACAAAACTGAGGAGATAGGCTAGGGAGATGGTTCGGAAGTTAAGAGCCCTTGTCACTTAAGCACAAGGGCCTCTCAAGCCAGATACCACCAAGTTCAACTTCATAGAACACATGTTGAGCTGGAGAGAGAACTCAGTGGGAAACGGCTCTTGTTTGCAGGCCAGATGGCTCAGGTAATCTTGGTTCCCCAGTGCCCATGTAACACCAGATGCACAAAGTGGCACATCAGTGTGGAGTTTGTTTGCAATGTCAGGAGACCCAGGTGTGCCCATTATTTCTCTCTCTCACACAAAATAAATAAATAAAATTTATTAATAAATTTTTATTATTTTATTAATTTTTAAATAAATAAAAATTTTAAACAAAAGCTAGGCATGGCCACACACATCAGTCCACAGTTGCAAAGAGAGAGAGAGACAGGTAATTGCTGGGGCTTGCAGACAGACATCAGCTCCAGGTTGAGGGAGAGACCCTGTCTCAGGGAAAGAAATGCATGGGTGAGCGATTAAGTGAAGGACACCAGATATTGCCCTCTGGCCTCTGCATGCACGTACATGGGCTGTGTACATCTGCACACATGTGTGAATATACTATACACCCACACCAGACATATAAGCTACATATACACAAACACATGTACATGTGTATACACCTACTGCACACAAAAAAATGAGATGTTGGTCAAAATGTATAAACATTCATCTATAAGTTCTTAGACTCTAAGTACATCATGACAACTATAATGCATAATAATATACTTGAAGTTGGCTAGGAAGATCTCTAGTATTCTCACCATATAAAAAGTAACTATTATCAAGTGATGGTTGCTAATATGTCAATTAGCCATTTGACTGTGGGAATCATTACTCCAAAACACTACATTGCTCAATTTAAATGCATGCAATTTTTATTTGTTGATCATATCTCAATAAAGCTGGGGGTTTGAAAGAACAGCTAAAATGCCTAAGAAGAGAACTCAGATAAGTCTGGCATGTTAATCAAGAATGACCCCGGAAACATATTCTGTTTCTCCACAGGATGGTCCAGGCTATATCCGACACAGAAGGGCATAAAGGCAGGGACTCCAGAAAGCCTAAGAGAAGTCATTGTGTCCACTGCTTCTATGGTTCAGCTCTAAATGTCCTCTAAAGATCCTTGAGTTACATTCTTGCTCCCTAGGGTGGCAGCACTAGTTTAGGAGTTGTGACCTACTAGAAGGTTCCTAGGTCTTGCAGGATCCTGCTTACCCTCACCTCTCTCTGGTCATAAGATAAGCAGTTTTTCTTTACCACTCACTCCCACCATGACGTGTTACCTCACCATAGGCCCAGAAGAAATGGAGCCAACCAGCCACAAGCTGAATGAAACCTTTATAACTGTGAGCCAAAATACATTGCTTTTTTCTTTATAAGCTGATTATCTCAGGTATCTGTTATAGTAACAAAAAACTGACTCTTGCCAGGAAGGTAAAGGAAGTTTCTCAAAGAACCTCAGACTGGCCCCCATTCATCCAAGTGATGGCCCCTACATGGTGTTGCAGTAACCTTTGCATAGCTGGAGCAGCTTGTGGGAGGAAAGGGTTTACTTCAGGCTTACAGATTTCAGGGGAAGCTCCATCGTGGCGGAAGAAGCTGGCTCACTTCTATAGATCCCTAGCAGAGAGATGCCACCAACAGCCAGCAAACACGAACAGCCAGAGCTCAAACCTGGCTCTTTACACACCTTAGAGCTAGACTACCAGATCCAAGACCATCTGCACCCCCATGAGACACCTCTTCCCCCATGGGGCTCCAGGGATTGAGGACAATAAAAATTCCTGAGTCTATGGGGCCCATACATTCAAACCACCACAAAGGGATACCTAAAGGTTATCAAGGTAGATGAGGTCCTGCAGGCTGACAGAAAGCCGCCTACAGACTCTATCAATGTTTTCCTTTCCATAACCGTCACACAGATGATGGCTCTGCAGCTCTTCTCACCACAAGTGTGCAAACAAAATATCACAGTCTTAAGAATCTGTCACAGACTTTATTAAAATCCTTCAGTCTTCAATAGAGCTGCGAGATACAGTACTCCTGACCTTTTCAAAATTCCCATCTAAATATCCTCATAAAAAAACTAGAATACAGAGAAAAAAATCTCTGCTTTGCTCAAATTATATAGATTATATAATGTTCAAGGCTTATGAAAAAGTATTCCTCCCGAAACGTTCAGGAAAAGACAAACGATGCTAGGTGTTTTCCATGGCAGATGTCACAAGCACCTGGCAAAGGCAGCAAAGTGGTCACAGTTGCATGATTTAAGTGACAGAAGAACCCTTCGTTCTGCTCTGTAGCTTTCCTGAGTTGGAAAGTAATTCAAAATTTTCCAAAGCAAGGTTTCTTATTTTGATTTTTTCCATCATAGAATGTGGCAACTTTTTTTTAAAACAGGGTCTCATGTCGTCCAAACTGGACTCAAACTCACTAAGTAGCAAGGTGGACCTTTAACTTCTGATCCAGCCACAGGTTGACCAGGCTTCTTATGCTGCACATTCCCACTGCCATGATAACTGTGACACCACAGACCCAAAGCAAACATGGACATCTGAAACTGTAAGCTAAAATCAAACTTTCCTCTTCATAAATTAGCTACCTCAGATGTTCTGTTGCAGTAACAAAAGGTGACACAAGCTATTTCTGAGATCTCTTTCCTTGAGGGTCTTCCTCCTCCTCACCTCCACCATCTGGACCTATTCTCACTTACCATCCTTATAGAAGGAAGAATTGATTGTGTGGCTCTAAGATTCTCCAAAATGTGTCATGGGTGTTCACAAATCCACCATGCAGTGTACTGCTAGTATCTGGCTCATTCTGCCCGACCCTGGGGCTCCTGAGGGTACCTCGTCACTTTCACTGGCATATCATCCCTCATCTTTCCCTATGACTGTCATGCTCACTGGTTTTATTTTCAATG
>PVHP010025936.1:0-25086 GCA_004024765.1 Zapus hudsonius | reverse complement strand
AGAGAGAGAGAGAGAGAGAGAGAGAGAGAGAGAGAGAGAGACAGAGAGAGAGAGAGAGACAGAGACAGACAGAGAGACAGAGAGACAGAGAGAATGAGCATGCCGGAGCCTCTTGCCACTGCAAACGAACTGCAACTTTATGCATCACTTTGTGCATCTGGATTTACCTGACTACTGGGAGTCAAACCCAGGCCATTAGGCTTTACAAGCGAGCTCCTTTAACCACTGAGCCATCTCTCCAGTCTCAAAAAAAGGCCAAGCCATTATGTTATCTGTCCTATTTGGGGCACAGTCCTGAGTTTGTAGAAGACTAACTCTTGGAATCATCCTATCTAGAGTGAGCAAACTGCGTCTAGGAGCGGAGCCTGGGAGTGGGAGAGCTAACTCTGGAGATATGCAGGCGTGGGTAGCTGCCTCTAGCAGCCGCCTGAGGAAAATGAAGCCGGTGCCTCATCTGCTGCGGTTACTGCGGCTCTGGCTTCCTCCACATACAGGAACTCACTGGCACTTATTGAACAGCCCAAACCAGTAATACGTGAACACGTGGTGCATTGACTTTGAATGATCCTTAAACATTTCTTCAAGGAAGGGACTTAGAATATGACCTGTGGACTCTGCCGATCCAGAACACACAGACACTCTGATCACAAGACCACATTAAGCCCTCCGTTGTCTTCAACACATCTGGGGCCCTTAGTTACTGACCTTGTGGTCTTCAGTGCTGTACAGGTCAGCACTTCTTCCACATGTTTGTTTGCTCTTAATCAAGAGTCCTACCAGGCCAGTGAGGAAATGGCAGAGAGCATAGCACCTTAAACACTGCTTGTCAGTGTTGGTCGTGTGTGCTGTGCAGGTCAGGGGTACACTAAGGCAGAGGAAACCCAACCAAGGCCACTGCTTCAAGAGGGTGGATGACACAGTTGTGACTTTAGAGCAAGTTACATGTAAGGAAGTTAGCATCTCACAGGAGTAATCTCAGAAAAAATACTTGTAAGGCCTGTGTGATATATTCCCAAAGTTCTTTCCCATAATTCATTTCTCATTCATTCCCAGTTTGTTCTTACAGTTCATCCCCATGATTATCCTCTTAAATTATTTGTTTTTGATTTTTCAGTGTAGTGTCTCCCTCTAGCTCAGGCTGACCTGAAAATCACTATGTAGTCCCAGGGTGGACTTGAACTCATGCCAGTCCTCCTACTTCTGCTTCCCTAGTGCTGGTGGGATTAAAGGTGTGCAACACCACACCCAACTTAATTTTTTTGTTTATTTGCACATGTGTCTATGGATGTGCAAGAATCTCTTGTTGGTCCAGTTTTATGTTGGTGGCCGAGGAATTGAACCTGGAGTGGCAGGCTTTGTTGGCAAGCACCTTTAACCACTGAGCCATCTCCCCAGCCCCCATGATTCTCTTTTGCTAAGACTTTCGCAATAGTCTCCTGTGAATCTGCCACCATCCAGAGAGATCCTTTACAATATGGGTGCATGGAGGGAGGCTGTGGATGGGGGGTGGAGAAGACACTTGGCCAGCTGGGCCACATGCTGCTGGAGGCTGAAGGGCTGGTAGGCTTGGCCATGGGACAGCTCCCATGGAGGTGGGTAGAGGTGGGGGGAGAAGGAAGAACAGGGAGTCACTCTGTGACTTAGGCGAATGGGACACTTCCCACTATGCTGCCTGATACCGTGTTTCCATCAAGGATACTTGTTCATTTGAATGACATGTTTTCTTAATTTAAATAAGAAACATTTATTAAAATTTTTTTGATAATTTCATACATGTATACATGTGACCATGTCATTTCCAGACAGCATTTTTTCAGCACTCCTTCCCATCCTCCAGCTCTCACCTTCTTCCTGCCTCCTCTCTGGGCTGTGAAGGAGGTGATGTAGATGTCCTGTGAAGGGCTGAGCACTCAGCTGTGAGTGTCTGCATTAACTGCAGTCCACTGCAAGGAGAGAGCAGCACTAGGCTTTATGAGCTCAGGGAGCACCTTCCTTTAAAAGATGAGAGCTTGCTCTGTAGCCCTGGCTAGCTCAGACTCACCGGGCACCAGGCTGGTCATCATCCTGTCTTTGCCTCTGGAGTACTGGGATTATAGGTGTGCACCACCATGCCTGGCCCTGGAAGACATCTTTTCATTGCATGATTTCTGAGAACTGAAGAGCTTTAGGTGACTTCTTAATCCAAACAAACTGCATTACAACATAATATCAGAGCATATTGTAACTAATTCTAATCCCTTTTTCTGTTACTTTTGGTAAAATCTGTTGTACACAATTGTAGCTCAGGCTGGCCTCAAGCTTGCAGTCCTCCTGCCTCAGCCTCCCAAGTGCTGGATGCAACCGTGCCTACCATGTCCTGTGGCAGTGATTTGCATGTGTGTTCCTCAACTTACCAGAACACTCAGTGTCACGTGTGCACTGTTGAACATGACGTCGCACATTTGTGCCTTGCAGGTCTTCTTGCCTGCACTGTCCTTCAATCAGCACAAGACAGACTCGTCCCCAGCAGCAGAGAGCCCTGACTTTGCTGAGTATGAGATACCCACGGCCAGTGTGCCAGGGGAGACAGTGGAGTACCACAGTGTGCAGATGATCCGCGATGAGTTCCTGATGAACATCCAGAAATTTGCAGGCAACATCCAGAGGACGATGCAGCAGCTGGAAGGTCCGCTTCCCTCAGTGACATGCTCATTGCTCACAGAGAAGCCATGTGGGGGTGCAGGAGGGTTTTGTTTTCATTCATGGGACTTCTTTGCATGTGCACATCCTGATCTCTGAAGTGTTAGTTGATGGGCCTCCCTAGGGTCCTTTTCCTATTCATGTTGCTAAGCACTGTGGGTATTTTTCAGAGTCTATGGAGAAGTTCCTTTACTATTTGTATCTTCTTTCTGCAATTGCTACAGAAAGAATTGTCTGTGAATCTCTCTCCTTCCTTCCTTCTTCCTTTTCTTCTGAGATGGGAGGGTCTCATTTTGTAGCTCAGGCTGGCCTCAAACTCATGGCAATCCTCCTGCTTCAGTCTCCCAAGTGTGGAGATTACAACTATGAGCTACCACACCCAGCTAGATTCTATTTCTTTCTTTAATTTTTTTTTTGGTAGGGTCCCACTCTAGCTCAGGCTGACTTAGAACTTAGTCCAGGCTCACCTCGAACTCATAGTGATCCTCCTACCTCAGCCTTTTGAGGGCAGGGATTATAGATGTGTGCCACCATGCCCAGCTTAGATTCCATTTTTTTTTATGTTTTCTTCTCTTTTTCTTTTCTTCCATTTTTTTGGTTTAACGGTTTGATTTTCTAAAGAGATCCTCATCTTTAACCTTCCCAACCTTGGGCTTTTCTCATCAGCCATTCTATATCTGATTGTAAGACCTCTCATTCTATGGGTGTACCTTCTTCATAGCATTCTTGCCTTGCGGATGCCATATTGTTTCAGATCTCTGAGGCAAATCACTGGGATTAATTTTTTCTTCTTTACATTACCTGTTTCCTGTGAGGCCACTTTTTCCTGGTATCTTTTCACTCTAGAGTTTTTCTTAAAGAGCTACTGTACTCTGGTTGTGTGTATAGACAAACTCTTGTTGTAAGTGAAGGAACATCTGAAATACATCACATGATTGAATTTAACTACTGGAACAATTTCTAATGGTAGAGAATGAGGCAGAGACAGATGAGGAGACAGGATGTCAGACCGATGTGTGGAGGAAGGAGCCCACAGAACATCATGGCTGACTGGTCTTTCCCTCTGCCAGGCGAGATCAAGTTAGAAATGCCAAGCATCAACGTTGAAGGACCAGTGTCTGAGCTGGCAGCTGACCCGGAAATGGTTGAGGCCCTAGAACAGTGTGTGATAAACTGGTTGGGTCAGATATCGTCAGCTATTGAGGGTCAGCTGAAGAAGACACCCCAGGTAATCTGAACCAGGCTTTCAAGGACCCATGATTTAGGGGTCACCCCCACCACCCTGAGAAAGAACTGGGAGTCTGGCAATCTGCCTGAACCAGCCTCACTTTTTCCTGTTTTGGGACTTCCTTAAGAAATCACAGTGAACACTCTCACGATACCATTGCTGGGCTTTCTGACCCTCAGATTACTGCCTGGCTTGGTAATTCTGTGTATCAGCTAGGATGTGGCTTAAATGTGAAAGCATATTCCTTAGCTCACATAATGGAAAAGTCCAGTGATAGGACCCGCTTCAGATACAGCTCGATCAGGACACTGACTGTGTTGCTCTGAGTCTCCAGCCTGGTTTTCTTCTTAATAGTGACTTGCAATGGTTTCTGAGGTGGGCCCCACAAGGAGGCCGCTGGGAAAGGCATTCCCAGTGGGAGTCCTGAGAGCAGGTCTGATGGACCATGAAGGAGAAGAGCCTACCCTGAAGCCTCAGGGATGTGGTGGTCTGGGACTGAAAGTTGGAAAGAGAGGAATGGAGGCTGGGAAAATGTCCCAGGAGCCCAATGATGTCTATGTGTTCATGTCCCCTCTCAGGGCAATGGCCCCTTGGCTGAAATTGAATTCTGGCGGGAAAGAAATGCAACCTTAAGTGCACTGTATGAACAAACGAAGCTTCCAATAGTCAAAAAAGTCTTGGACGTGATCAAGGAAGCCGAGTCAATGCTTGTGGCCAATGTGCAGCCTGTCCTGACGGAGCTATTCAAGCTGCACATGGAGGCCTCAGACAACGTGCGCTTCCTGTCCACTGTGGAGCGCCACTTCAAGGTGAGTGCATGTGCTGCACTTGGGAAAGGACATTGTGTGTGGACATTTTATCCATTTATTTATTTTTATGTGTGTGAGAACATCCTTGGATGTCATCCTCACCAATCCTGTTCACCTCATTGTTTTAGAAAATATATACTTATTTTAGACAGATGGGTGCACCAGGGCCTCCTGACACTGCAAACAAACTCTAGGTACCTGCACCACTTTACATGGGTACTGGGGAATTAAGCCCGGGTTGTCAGGCTTAGGAAGCAAGCACCTTTAACCACTGAGCCATTTATCCAGCCCTGTTTACCTCTTTTGAGACAGGGTTTCTCACTCGCCTGCTGGCAAGCCCTAGGGAATCTTCTGTCATCACTTCTCCAGTGCTGGGGTTACAGGCATGTGCCACCACACCCAAAATTTTATGTTAGTTCTGGGGATCAAACTCAGGTGCTCGTGTTTGTGAGGTACTTTATCAACTGAGCCATCCCCTCAGTTCTTTGTTCCTTTATTTAAAAAAATTATTTATTTATTTATTTGAGAGAGAGGAGAGAGGATAGAGAGAATGGGTGCACCAGGGCCCCTAGCCACTGCAATCAAACTCCAGATGCATGCTCTGCTTTGGGCATCTGGTTTTATGTGGGTTCTAGGGAATCAAACTCTGCTTGTTAGGCATTGAAGGCAAGCGCCTTAAGCACTGAGCCATCTCTCCAGCCTCTGTTCCTTTCTAAATGATACCATTTTATCTGGGGTCCATTTTGTGGGTGAAGAATTTGGAAAGATCTCAGTAGGGTGCTTCATCTTGGCTGCTGGGCTTCTGCAGAGTGATTGGATAGAGCGCTCCCTTCTGACTGGACTACTTGCTTGCTTGTCTTGTCTTAACCTTGGTGGCCTTGGCTTCCTTCCACGTGGAATCTCAGAGCCAAGGTTTTTCTAGGATGGGACATCTCCCCAAACGCTGGTTTCAGGAAAACAGAACGGTCACTTCTCCCCTGGTGGTTAACTTCTAAGGGACAATGAACAGACTGGCTAAGGGCTGTGTTTGGTAGAGGGCAGGGATGAGACTCCACCTTTTGATGGGAGGGACCAGGAGCAGATAGGACTGTACAAAGATGTTGTCTTCTTTCTACAGTGTACCACGCATGACATATTTAATACAGGCTGTGCATGTGTGCACACTCAGTACAGGCCCTCTATACCTGTGCATTCTGTACCCATTGAGTCAACAAACTGTGGATAAAGAATACTGGGAAAAATACTTCTGTACCAAATATCATTATCTCTAAATGATATATCAAATGTATAAGGCTGTTACATTGTATTAGGTCTTATAAGACATCTAGATCTAGATTCAGTTTATACAAGAGAAGCCAGGTGTGGTGGCACACACCTGTAATCCTAATCCAAAGAGGTGAGGCAAGAGGATCAAGAGTTGGAGTCCAAGCCAGGTGTGGTGATGCACACCATTAATCCCAGCTCTTGGGAGGCAGAGTGTATTAGTCAGGGTTCTCTAGAGGAACAAACCTATAGAATGGATTGTAGTAATAAGGGGGAATTTATTGGGTAGTTTATGACAGTACCACACTAGGAATCTGCAGGCCCACGGGTGAAGGAAGAGTAGCTGTTCAGTCCACATGACTGGGTGACTCAGCATATTCAATCCAGCACTAAAGGCCTGAAGGCCTCTTGGGGAGCTGCTGATCTTCAGTCCATGATGTAAGGCTGAGGAAACTGTGTTCCAATGTCAGGAAGGCTAGGAGAGCAGGATGTGAGTGCAAGTCATGGCAAGCACCAGCAGTCAGAGGGAGGAAGGAAGAGGGCTTCCCTTGCCCTCAAGCTTCCTTATATCCAGTCACCTTCTGGGAGGCCCGTGCACTCTGGGGGAGGGCTCACTCTGGAGGAGCAACCTCCTCCTTTTGTCAGTCCTTCCTGTAGGCAAACTCAGAACCCACCCAAGATTACTGTGGATTTCTAAACAGGTCAGAATGACAATATACTTAATCATCACACAGAGGTAGGAGGATCACTGTGAGTTCGAGGCTACCCTGAGACTACATAGTAAATTCTAGGTCAGCCTGGGCTAGAGCAAGATCCGACCTCAAAAAATCAAAAAAACCAAGCCAAACCAAACCATAAATTCTGGTATCTGACTTCTCCCCCCAGCCCCCATGGATCTTCAGAGGGGAATTTGAGAGTACACACACACACACACACACACACACACACACACTCCATAAAAATACATACTTTAGGACACATCTCTGCACATCACTCTACTCTTGTTCACTGGAAACCTCAGCTGTCCATGCTAGCCTGACACAGAACTATTTCAAACTGTTTGTTACACACTTTCCTCCACAATAAATACATTCCTCTGGATCAAGAAGAGTGAAACTTCTTGCACACACATTGCTTGATGAAACTCCCTGGCCCCTGAGCCCAACATGGTGGTATCCACCTGAAATTCTAGCACTTGGGGAGAGTGAGGCAGGAAGATTGTTGTGAGTCCCAGGCCAGCCTGGGCTACAGAGTCATCCTCTGTGTGATGATTATGTGTACTGTCAACCTGGAGTTAACAGAGTTCCAGGTCAGTCTGTGAGTGAGCCCCCCCCCAATCTATAAAGGACCAAGGAGATGCCTTAGTGGGTAAGACTCTTGCCATACAACTCTAAGTCCCTGAGTTTGGATCCCCAGATACCATGTAAGCCAGAAACTGTGTTGGGCTTCTGTAATCTGAGTGGGTTTGTGGTGAGAAGGGAGGTGGGGATGTTCTGGAAGCTCAGGGAGAAATGAACAATTCCTCAAATGAGGTGGAGGTTGAGGACTCACCTGAAAGTTCTCCTCTGACTTCCACACTCACACCATGACACTGTGTGAATGAAGGAATGAAAGAATTCTAAAAAAATCTATGAAAAGAGCAAGAGGAAAAGAAAGCCTCTGCCCTGGAGGCTGAGCCTCTGTTACCTTGTCTCTGTGGCTTCCTGGACAGAACATCACTCACGGCTCCAACTTCCACGTGGTCCTGGACACCATCCCATCCATGATGAGTGCACTGCGGATGGTGTGGATCATCTCGAGACACTACAACAAGGATGAGAGGATGATCCCGCTCATGGAGCGCATCGCCTGGGAGATCGCGGAGCGCGTGTGCAGGGTGGTGAACTTGCGCACTCTGTTCAAGTGAGCAGTGGCTGGGGCTTCCCTGGAGTCCTGGGCTGTTTAAGGAACCTGCAGCGCCCATGTTTTCTCAGCTCATGCCAAACCTGCAGTTCAGGTCTGGGGTTGGGGCTGGGCAGGGTGCTTGCTCTGCATGCCGTGGGCCTGGGTTTCATTCCCAGCACCTCAAAAGAATAAGATATGTAATCCAAAGGCTTGTAGTGGATTCACAGAACATCACTTTATCTCCCAGAGAAATCTGGTATCTCTTAGTACTCATCCCTAGCCTAGAAATCATGTAAAAAGTGGTCTTTTATAACTGGCATGGGCACTGTGCTTTTGAGGTTTTTCTACATTGTAAATACATTAGTTAAACCTTATTCCTGTCATGGCTGAATATTTCATTGACCAACTATATATTCCACTTGTATAATAATATATAATTATATAGCATAACACATAATTATATATACATATACAAAAACATAAAATTTAACTAGGACTTTCTTCTCCAGCTAGCATCAGAGATACTGAGGCAGAGAATCAAGGGACCATCAGTTTTGGATCCCAGCCCTCTTCAAGCAGGACAGCTCTTTAAGATACTGAGGGCTATGAACTTGGTTTTCTTCCATTCTGTGTGTGTGTTGTCTGGTATCAAACCCAAGGTTTCCCAAAAACTAAGTACATATTCTACCAGGGAGCCATATGCCGATCCTGTTTTCACTTTTCTTTAAGAAAAATCTATGTTGGTAATCCCAGCACTGAGGAGGCAGAGGCATGAGGACTTCTGTGAGTTCAAGGCCAGCCTGGTCTATATAGTAATCACCCCATCAGTGAGGCCTATATAGTCCAACCCTCAAAAATACAAAAAGAAAGTTCTGTTTGGTGACATGGATACCAGGTATGGTCATGGCTTCCACAGAGACCTCTATTCCCCTGGCATAAGCAGACACTTACTGACGGAAGCCGAAGGGAAGTGTCCTGGGAGGCACGGGTGGGGTTTCTGGGGGTGAGGATTCTCTTCAGATGCTCCATCACCATGACTGCTTCACAGGGAAAACAGAGCGAGTGCTCAACGCAAAACTGTGGATGCCAGGAATACCCTGAAGCTGTGGAAGAAGTCCTACTTTGACATCCGGGCCAAGATTGAGGCTTCTGGCCGTGAAGCTCGGTGGGAGTTTGACCGGAAGCAGCTGTTTGAGAGAACAGACTATATGGCCAGCATCTGCCAGGATCTCTCTGACGTCTTGCAGGTGGGTCACATCTGCTCTCGTGTGTGTGAGAGACGATCAGTCTGGCCTCTTGACAAGGCATATCACCATGAACTATGAAAGGATCCAACAAGGAGAAAGTCTTGAAAGAAGAACTCATAGAATATTCTAGAATGTGTGAAAATATACCACTGCATCTAGACCTTTTACATTTCCTTGTTCTCTGCAACTACCTTCTCTTTCCCTGTCTTTTCCTTCTACTGTCCTTTGCACAGTCCTCTCCTCTGCACACACCTCCTGACCTGTCATGGCTCTGTGTACTTGCTATAGGTATAATGCATTTAACTATCCAGGATTTGAGTCTTTCCATTAAGTGTTGGAATCTCCCTGAGGCCTCCTCAATCCACTCTCCCTTAGGCCACAAAATCCTTGCCTCTTCCATTACTATCACTCACCAGAAGCTCCACAGTGATCTGACCCCTCATGGCTTGTGGATAGAGGGCTACACACTTGCTATGGGATGGTCTAACCTACCGTATTCTGAATATGTCTCAAGAGCTCACAGTATCTCCTGCTTAGAGCTGGGGAGACAACGTGAGTGAAATCAGGGCCCAAACAGCAAAGAGGTGTGAGGCCCCTTATTCAAAAAGCAAGGGAACTGGTTGTGGTGGTGCATGCCTTAAAGGGAGGCAGAGGTAGGAGGATCACCATGAGTTTGAGGCCACCCTGTGACTACATAATGAATTCCAGGTCAGCCTGGGCTAAAGCAAGACTCTACCTCAAAAAACCAAAACAAGCAAACAAAAAAGATCAGGAGAAAATGCTATAAAATCAGTGAACCCAAAAAGCCTTTTCTTCCATATCTTTTCTTGATTTGTCCACAATAGTAGCAGAGCAAAGAAAAGAAAGTATGAACCATTAAACTTTCAAGTTGTTAGTGTGGGATTTACCACTCCACCTTTATATGGTGCAAAGTCAGGTTAAAATGAACCTACAGGTCATTTTAAAATGAGCCTGCAGGTCAGTCAACAAAGACCCTAAGGGAGGAGGTGAGAATGGAAGGGACAAGAGACATGAAGAATGGAGACAAGACAGGTGTCTGATCAAGTCTCGAATTATTGGAGCTCAGGCAAATGCTTATAAACCCTGTCGCAGGAGGAAGTACGTGGATGCTTGTGTAGGAACTTGCATAGCTGGGTTGCTAAGCAACCTGATGCAATGAGGTCATGTGATTTCTAGGAGGAAGCCTTGAATGTGGGAAAAAGAGACTTAAGTGGAGAAATACAAACTTAGCTTTGGTTAGTAGAGAAAATGGCAGAGACCTTCAAAATGGCATCCATGCAGTTAAGGCACAATAAGCAGCTCCCCACATACAGGAAGGGACTGTGGATGGAGCTGAGTTCATAGGGTGCTTGCTGAGCATGCAGGAAGCCCTGGGTTTCATCCAAGTATGTATCAGTTGAGCGTGGTAGTGCGTGCCCATGACCCTAGCACTTGGGAGGTGGAGGCAGGAGGAGCAGGAGTTCAGTCATCCCTGGCCACATAGCAAGTTGGAGGCCAGCCTGGGTTTCACGAGACCCTGTGTCACACAATATCTAAAGGTGGATTGTTCAGATGTGGAGTCACTGAGTGACACAGTTTGTGTTATGAGGCCTGTGCCTATATATGCATTTTGTTGTTAGCAGGACAGTGGAAACTGCACACACCCAACTCAGCTGCTTTCTTCCACTCCTTGGCCTGTGAACATCTGAGCACCTTCTCCTGAGGTAGCCATGAGTCAGGAAGGTGCTGGAAGGAAAAGGAACTCTAAGTCATCCTATTGTTGCTATTCTTTTGTGTTCTTGTCTTGTGACCTGCAAAGAGTCACTAGTGTAGCATGGCAGGAAGGCAAGCCAAGCGAGGTTTTATTTTAGCAGAGAAAGTAGAAAGTTCTAGAGCTGGGAGAGGTCCCAAGGGGGATCCTGCACAGTAGTGTGGATTAGGGATGTTTATACCCTTGGGGGCATAAATTAAGCCTGAAGTCAAGGTGGATTGGATTGGCTACTTTGAATGTATGTGTGGGCTCCTCAAAGCTAGAGGGAAATGACCCACCAACTGACCTCTTAGTGAGTAGGATGAGCCAGGGCTTTTTGATATCAGTTCTTAGACTCTGTTCTCCTAAACCTCCATGTCCATTGCCTCTATCAGGACACACAGAGCATCTGACAAGCACTCTACCACTGAGCTTCATTCCAGCCCAGGAAAAATAGATTCTCTTTGTATCCCTTTTGGACCTGTAACCATGACCACCAACCTAGAGAAGGTGGGCTACCTTACTCATTATTCCCAGCTCTGTCTCTATCAGCATCAGCAACTCTCTTGTCACTAGGACAAAATAACCAACCAGAACAGCTTAGGGAAGGAAGAATTTATTTCATCCTCCAGTTCCAGATGGTAGAGTCCATCATGGCAGGGCAAGCTTGGCAGGAGCCAGAGCCAGTGTCACATTGTCACACCAGCAGGGAGGAAGTAGAGCGAGTATCAGCAGGGCAGGCTGGGACACCGAAGGCCTGCAGGGACTCATGTCCTCCAGCAGTGCTCTACCTCTAAAGTGTCTGGGATTAAATCCAAAGGTGTGTGGCTAGGAGGGGGCACTTCATATTCTATAGTTTCTAGGAAGAGTTGTTGGTTGATGCAGGAAGTAGCAGCGAGGAAAGATAGGATAAGGCTCTACGGTAGTGTGTGTTTCTGTGAATATTTCTTTCCTATCTGCATTTGAAACAAGCTTGGATGTGAATGGAACCATTGCCCACAGGCTGTTGAGGCTTTGGCGTACCCATCATAGACACAGTCCAGTTAATTATACTGGTTTTGAGTCTCGTGGATCCACCATAGGATTTAAAATCTAAAATTGATCTAAAATCAATCAGGAGACAAATTTCTGGGCTTTTATAGTGAGGGAGATTAATTGAGTTGGGAAGAACCACCCTAATTTTGTGCATCACTGTCCCATGACCTGGGGTCCCAAACTGAATAAGGAGGAAAAAGCTTCCCCCACTTGAGAGGCAGAGGTAGGAAGATTGCTATGAGTTTGAGATCAGTTTGAGACTACAGAGTGAGATCAAAGTCAGCCTGGGCTAGAGTGAGATCCTACCTTGCGAAAACAAAAACCTGAGCACCAGCATTTTTGTCTCTCTGCTTCCTGACTGTGAACACAATATGACCAGCTGCCTCACACTTCTGCTGCCATAATGGGCTGTCCCCTTAGAATGAGGGTCAAAATGAAACCACCTTCAAGTTGCTTTTGCAGGTATTTGATCACAGCAAGAAAAAAAGTAGCTCATCTGCATCCCATCAGGCCCCATTTCAAGTCCACAGGTAGATTGTTGCTGATTTCATGACAGTGACACAGAGCCTTAGCCAGCCCCGGGTCCTCTGAGCATCCAGCCCTATGCTTCTCTCAGGCAAGATGCCAAGAATCCAGGCCTACAAATATGAGAAGAGAGGGAGGCAGGATGCACAGGCCTGGGAAGTGGCGTTAGAACTTCTAACTCAACCTGTGTGTAGTTGGCACAGTACCAAAGATCTCAGCTGGGGGTAACAAGCCTAGAATTGCCACCCACTGGTGGTTGGGAGATTCACCAAAAAGCCAAGATGGAACTACTCACTGTTGTTCCATTGCACAGGTGTTGGAGGAATTTTACAACATATTTGGCCCAGAGCTAAAGGCTGTGACAGGTGACCCCAAACGCATTGACGATGTACTATGCAGAGTGGATAGCCTGGTCACCCCGATGGAAGGCCTGACCTTTGACCCCTTCAGCATCAAGTCCTCCACATACTGGAAATATGTGATGGATGACTTCAAGATCGAGGTGCTGGTGAGTAACATGCCCCTGGGGGTGACTGGAAGCAGTGGCCCTCTGTCAGGTTGCTGGGGTTGTTTACTGATGCTTGCAGTTCTTTGTTGTGTTTTCAAGTCATGAAGGGTGATGCCCACTGACTCAAAAACATCATAAATAAGAGTAAACCAAGGAACCACAAGCAGCACAGGAGTGCAGAAAGTGAAGATGAACACTCTCCAGTGTCATTGTCCCCACTTGATTTCCACCTGGGATTAACTTCAGGTGAACTGGGCACAGCGGCATCTCACAAAACTGCTTTATTAAGTGTCACAGTCAGCCACACTCCGCTGGCAGTTATGGGAGGAAAAGATTTGTTGAAGTTACAAATCCAGTGGAAGTTCCATAACAGTGAAAGAGGCTGGCTCCCTTTCACAGGTCCAAGCAGAGAGAGAAACCCATCACCAACACGACACTCACAACAGCAAATAGGCAGTGGGCCCAGGAGAGAAATCTCCTTCCCCTTTATATAGCATTAGGGTGAAGTGTTCAACCCTGTCCCATACTTAATGGCTTCCTGAGTCTCTGGAATTTCCTTCCTGCCCTCACAGGAAGGGATGTTCATTTCTAGCTCCCCTGACTTTCCTTATGTTCTGCCCCCTATTGAGAGAGCTGCTTTCCTGTAACCAACCTCAGACACCCATAGAAGATTACTAAAAAGGTCAAGTTGACAACAAAACTTAACCATCACATGGAGTAACTCCAGCCACTCTGAATCAGGCTAAGTCAGTTGTCCCAGAATCTTCTGGCTTCTGGCTTCTGCTGGCTGGCTCTCCTGACTTCCTCTTCCCTGTGGACTCCTTTGTTTTTCTGGAATACAATTTTGTAGGTTTTGTTGTTGTGGTTTGCATTTTTGAGGTAGGGACTTATTTTAGCCCAGGCTGACCTGGAATTCACTATGTAGTCTCAGGGTGGCCTTGAACGCATGGCGATCCTCCTACCTCTGCCTCCCGAGTGCTAGGATTAAATGTGTGCCCCACCATGCCTGGCTGGATTCTATTTTTTAGAACCAGCCATAGAATGGTTTGATCATACAGTGGATTGATGGGGGTTGAGAGATATATAAAGGTCTGGCTGCACAAGGTGGAGAAAGGGATCCTCTGCCTCTCACAATCTTTGTGGTGTCCCCAAACCTTGAGGAGTTTCTTCAGGATCCAACATGGACTCACTTGTGTCCTTGATTGCCAGTGTTAGGTTATAACTCTGC
The DNA here is from genome assembly GCA_004024765.1 of Zapus hudsonius. Lineage (NCBI taxonomy): Eukaryota > Metazoa > Chordata > Mammalia > Rodentia > Dipodidae > Zapus > Zapus hudsonius. Next base: position 10,930 of record PVHP010025936.1, on the reverse strand, counting down.
TATCTGTGAAGTTACTCTGCTCTGTAAATTTTTGAATTGTCTTCCCTGCACTTGTCATCTCTCATGGTGAAAAAAAAAAACTATAACAAAATAATCAACCTTTCTTAGTCACTTCCTGGGCAGAGAGGCAAATTATTTTGTTTGGTTTTTGCAGTGCAGTGCTGGGAATGGAACCCAGGGCTTCATGCATATAAGATAAGCACTCTACCTCTGAGTTAAACCCCTGGCTCTCCATATGTATTTTAAAATAGGATTTAATACTTAAAAATACTTTCCCCTCATTTCAAACTGGTTGATGTGAAAGAGCCAAGAATGTGGTCAGTTTTGTAAGTTTAGCTGGATTCTTGCCACTTTGTTTTTGTAGGATTACCTTTGCATGAGACTTAGCTTTTTAAAAACTTTAAAATTTTTTAAATATTTATTTATTTTGCAAGAAGAGAGAGAGCACCAGGGCTTCTTGCTACTACCAACTAACTAGATACATGGGCCACTTTGTTTATCTGGTTTTATGTGGGTACTGGGAAATTGAACCAATGCCATTAGGCTTTGTTGGCAAGTGCCTTAACCGTTGAGCAATCTCCCTAGCCCTTAAAAAGCTTTTTGTAGGGGCTGGAAATGACTCAGTGGTTGAGTCACTTGCTTGCAAAGTCTGCTGGCCTGGGTTCAATTTCCCAGCACCTATGTAATGCCAGATGCACTAAGTGGTACATGGGCTTGGAGTTCATTTGCAGTGGCAAGAGGCCCTGGCTCGCCTATCCCCCCCTTGAAAATAAATAAATAAATAAATAGTAAAAATTTTGTGTGTGGACACACATGTGTGAGTATATATTTGTACACTTGGAGGTCAGAGGTTGATGTTGAGTGTCTTCCTTAGTCTCTCTCCATTAATTTTTTAAATTTTTATTCCTTTTTTTGAGGTAGGTTTTCACTCTAGCCAGGTTAACCTGGAATTCACTAAGTAGTCTCAGGGTGGCCTTAAACTCATGGGGAGCCTCCTACCTCTACCTCCCGAGTGCTGGGATGAAAGGCATGTGCCCCTACGCTGGGCTCCATTTCTTTTTGAGGCAGGATGTCTCCTTGAACCTGGAGCTCACTGATTCATCTAGACTAGTTATCCAGCAAGCCCCAGGGATCCTTCTGCCTCTGCCTCCTTAGCTATGGGATTATCAGGACACCATCAAGCTTGGCTATTATGTGGGTGTTGGGGATCTGAACTCAGGTCCTAGTGCTTGCACAGCTAGTGAACAATCTTTCCTTGCCCCCCCCATTTTCAACCTTTTCTTACTTTTTCCTCCTATAGGTTATTGAGAAGGAAGCAAAACATTTTATTGACGAATCTTTCAAGACACTTCGGTCAGCTGAAGCAGCATTTGACATGCTTTTAAAATTTAAGCATATCCGTTCTCGGGAGGCCATCAACCAGCAAATGATGATGAAATTTAATGATATCCTTGCGCAGTACTGTAAGGAGGTAATTGGAAAACTGTTGTCCTAGCAGTAAAAATACCCCTAGTAAAATAAACCACATTGCTGCCTTTAATTATAGAACTCAGGAGGAAGGAGGGTTGCTGTGAGTTCAAGGCCAGCCTGACACTATGTGAATTCCAGGTCAGCCTGGACTAGAGTAAGACCCAAACTCAAAAAACAAACAAACAAAAATAAACCAAATATCTGATCTACCCTTCCCATTGAAATGAGGAGGAATCATGAAAATTTCCTAAAAGCATAGCACATAATATAGGTAACTGACAGAAAATGGGTTTGCTTATTTAGTGGAGAAATTAAATAAGAATTTATCAAATACTTATATTAAGGTAAGTCTGTGAGTTAGAAGTATTCACAGTAGGAACTGGGTTGGGGCTCAGGGATAAAGCACTTGCTTAGCATGCACAAGGCTCTGGGTTCAATTTCCAGCACTCTAAAAGAAAAAGAGAGAGAAAAATTGGTAATAATAGTAGTAGTCATGGGTAATTTACCTGGGGCTCACCTAGTTCAAATCATAGCATAAGAAACCAAATTCTCTCTGTATAGAAATCAGTGTCTCATGGGAGAAACTGACGTAAAATGCATCGAATCATATTCATAAGATTAAATGAGGGGCTGGGCAGATGGCTTTGTGGATAAGAGAGCTTGCTGCTTAAGCCCAGGTGCCTGAGAAGGCTGGAGACTGTCTGAATTGGATTCCCCAGCTTCCATGTAATCAACTGGGCATGGTGGCACACATCCATACTGCAGTCCTGTGGAGGGCAGAGACTGCATTCAGAGAGACCATCTCAAGGAAATACATGGATGAGCAACAGAGAAAGACACACATTCTCTTCTGGCCTCCACGTAGCTTTGAGCACATCTGCGCACGTACACACACACTCACGATATGTACTGCACATGCATTTAAAAAGTAGATAAAATGAGAACATAGAAAATGATTGTGTCAGTGTAAGGGTGTAAGGGCCACATGGACATCTACGCTGCTCCCCGGGCAGCGCCTTGAGCTGATGCAACAAGCCCTACAGACTCCGTGACTAGAGCACCACACCAAGGTCTCAAGTCTGGCAGTCTCTTCAGGGTTGCAGTCCTGAAGCCCGGGAGAACCTCACCCTGGTTTTCCAGGGGAAAGCCCTTCCACCTTCACCTTTAGGATTTATGTTTTCCCTCCTGGTCTGCCTCAGGGCCTGAGGTCACAGGACTGACCCTGAAGACCCAGGGTGGTCTGTTTACAAGGTCAGCTGAGTGGCACCCATAATCCCATCAGCAAATGCCACTCACAATTGTCATGGAGCAAAGCAGAGTCCCAGGGACTTCCCATAGTCTCAGGGACACCTTTGGGGGCAATTCTCATGCCTCCTATACCTAAGGACACAAATGTAGCCTCCCCCTCCTCCTCCTCTTCCTCCTCTTCTTCTTCCTCACCCTCTTCTTCTTTCCCCCTCCTCCTTCTCTTCCTCCTCCCCCTTCCTCCTGTTCCTCTTCCTCCTCCTTCCCCTCCTCTTCCTCCTCCTCCTTGCAAGAAAGCACTTTTCCTTCTGTGCAATCTCCCCAGCCCCTAGTTTTCATTTATTTAGAGTCAAACCTGTACTAATTCTGTGTGGACAGGCACGGGATGTCTGCAACTGAGTAGTATCATGGTTGCTTTTCAGATTGACATCGTCAATAAGATCTTTGTCAAGAACCTGGATAACCCCCCGCTGTACAAGAATCATCCTCCGGTGGCTGGTGCCATTTACTGGGAACGGTCTCTGTTCCACAGGATCAAGCACACCATCCTCCGGTTCCAGGAGGTTGAGGAGATTCTGGACAGTGAGCGGGGTCAGGAGGTATGTTGCTGCTATGTTTGCCTCTGATGCCTGAGACCTCCCGGGGCTGGGTAAGCTAGGCTGTGACAGGCTGACTACAATTCTCTGGGTGAAATCCAGGCCTACTGTGTACACCATCTTTTCCCAGGTCCTTGCCTTCAGGCTCAGAGCTAGAACTACCTCTCAGTAGGTGGGACACCTGCCACAGTCCTGCTGGCTTCTCCTTAGGCCTGGCCACCATCTTTTTGTTTTGGTGGGGATGTATGTGTTTGTGCACATATAGAGTATGGGTGGTTTGGTGTGTGTGTGTGGGTATATATACTGATGTGCACACACATGGGAAGGTCAGAGAAGGTTGGGTGCTTTTCTTCCTTGCTCATCCACATGTTTCCTTGAGATGTGGAGTTTTTCCCTCAGCCAGTAAGCTGTTGATTTCAGTCTGTGAACCCCAGTGATTCTCTGATCACTGATGGAACTCCAGGAGACTCAGACCCTTCAGGCCCTCATGCTTAGGTGACAAGCGTCTCACCTGCTGAGCCTTCTCCCCAGCCTGGACCACTGTCTTTTTGATATTATTCCTCCTGGGCCCATGGATTTTTGTATGCTGTAGAGCAGAGGTTGATAGGCTTTTATAATTTTTTTTATTTGAAAGCATGCACCACTTTGTGCACCTGGCTTTATGTCAGTACTGGGAATCAAACATGGGTAGTTGGGCTTTGTAGGCAGGCACTTTAAGTGCAGAGCAATCTCTCTAGCCCCGCCCCCTTTTTGAGGTAGGGTCTCACTCTAGCCCAGACTGACCTGGAGTTCACTGTAGTCCCAGGCTAAACTCAAACTTGTTTTTTGTTGTTGTTGTTGTTTTTTTTAAAAAGAGGAATCCTGAAGTCTGCAGGGCCTCCTCACGCTGGGCTGGAGCATGCTGGGGAGGCAGGGACTGGCCGGTCAGAGCTGTTCGTCCGGCTGCCTGGAGGGCTGTGAAGAGCAGCATTCGGCCTGGGTGGAGGACCGGCCGGCTGGTGCCCCTTCTGTGTTACAGCTCTGGGAGTGGCTGCTTCTGCAGGGGCAGTGGAGATGGCAGCGGAGTTGGCAGGGCGGACCCGGACAGCTGTGGAGGCATGGCTGTGGGCCGAGAACCTGCGGGAGTGTTACAGCTCTGGGGCACAGTCCCCTGGGGAGTACGATTCTCTGATTCAGTGTTCAGCTCTGGAAGCACGGCTTCCTAGGGGAAACACGGTTCCTGTGCGTACAGCTCTGCCAACGGGCAAAAATACCTGGGGGAAAGGTGCAAATATTCCTGCTTATTGTAGGAACACTGCTGGTTAAATAGAGGGAGAGGAGGAGAGAGGGGAAGAAATGGGCAAAGGAGATTGGCAGTGACCAGCGACCTGTGAATGGCTGCTTTGCATGTAGACGGGAGCTTAGGCACATAGCAGATGGCAGGGGCAGAGGAACTGTCACCTTCCAGGCACAGTGGGGATGCGAACCTGGATTCATGTGGCTCGCTTAGGGAGGGAGTTTTAGGGCCAAGAGTGGAGATGGGGAAAGGCCTACCGGGTTTGCCGGGGTTTCAGACCCATTTCTCAAATACCCTTTGTCCTCCGTGTCCCATTTAGCAATACCAACAAAACTCATGGTGATCCTCCTGCCTCTGCTTCCTGAGTGTGAGTACTGGGATTAAAGGCACGAGCCACCATGCCCAGCCATTTTTTAAAAGATGTTTTTGTTTATTTATTTAGAAGCAGAGAGATAAAAGAGAGACAGGTAGAGAGATGGGTACACCAGGGCCTCCAGCTGCTTCAGGACTTCAGATACATGTACTACTTTGTGCATCCAGCTTTATGTGGGTACTGGGGAACCGAACTTGGGTCCTTAGGCATTTGCAGGAATGCACCTTAACCACTGAGCCATCTCTCCAGCTCTTGCATTTCTTTAAGATCTTGATGGTGCACATTTCAGGCATTTGAGAGTCAAATAGTCTGTGTTGCTACCTGCCAACCTGCCCTTGTGGCAGGAAGTCACCTTGCTGACATGTAGGTGAACACACATGGCTTCCACTGAGCTTTTGGTCATGGATGCCACATGGCATGAAGAGTCATTTGATTTTCTTTTTTGTTTTGTTCTTTTAAGACAGGGCTTCATGTAGCCCAGGCTGGCCTAGGACTCATTATGTAGTTGAAGATGGTCTTCAATGAGTGTGTGTGTGTGTGTGTGTGTGTGTGTGTGTGTGTGTGTGTGTGTGTGCTGATGCACATGCCCCTTGGGCATGTTGCAGAGCCAGAGGAGAACATCAGGTGCCTGCCTCTATGGCTCCTCTGTCTTACTTCCTTGAGGCAGAGTGTCTCACTGAGCCCTGAGCCTGGAGATGGCATTTTTTTTGGCCAGTCTGGCTGACCAGGGAGCCTGGTGATCCTCCTGTCTCCATCACCTTTTGTGCTAGGCTTACAGGTATGTGAGGTCATACCTGGCTTTTTATGTGAGTGCTGGGGACTAAACTCAGGCCCTTATGCCTGCATAGCAGGTACTTCTACGCACTGAACCATCTCCCCAGCCCTGATCTTGAAATTATGGTCCTCTTGCTTCAACCTCTCCAGTGCTGGAATTACAGCCCTGCACCACCACCTGGCTTCTCTGATGCCCTCCGACCATGGAAGCATGTACAAACCATTCTTTGTTCATAGTTGGCAGTGTGCTGATTGCTGCCTGACCAAACCTGGCGTTCAAGTCAGACCCTCTTGAACAAACCCTCAAGCAGTTGTGAAAATCCTTCTACTTCCTTTTCCAGTATGTGCTATAGGTGATTAAAATGCACACAGAGAGAGGGCAATGGGGAGAGACGAGAAGATGTCATTTTCAGGGACAAAGGGACCATGGCTTAACTTCCTGGCTAGGTGAAGCAGAAGTACCTGGAGGTGGGCAGGATGATGAAGGAATACGAAGACCGCAAGTATGAGCAGTGGAAAGAGGCCACAGAGCAGGTCCTCCCCAACCTCATGAAGAAGAGCCTGCTCGCCAAGGTAGGTCTTCAGACAGCCCCCAAACATGGCGGCATCCCTGCCACCTTCCTGAGATTAGAGGTGGCCGTGCTGTGGCTGGAAGACAGTTGGCTTCAGAGGCACCAGAGACTCCATGGGCACGTGGTTTAACTCCAAGCCTCAGTCTCCCCGTTTATCACATGAGGATGACAAAAGCATGAGGAGGACCTACAGAAAAGTGTCCCTTCCCATGACCCATCCTTCTTTCTGGCCCTGAGCTGGCACAGTTCTTAGGGAAGGAGGTAGACTGAAAGTCCATTCAGTGTTAAATTCTGCCTGCCCGAGGGGAGAGGTCAGTATGTGGCCTAGGAAAGCTGGGTCATGCATGGCCTGCCCCCAGGGACGTCAGCTGCCCAACTCCAGCCTGGACTTACAGATGGGACTCCACTTCCTTGTTTTCCAAGAGAAGCCAAAATTCTGGATTTTTATATATGACCTTGCCAATTTTCAAATATTGGCACTTAATATAATTTGTGTATGCTTGTGTGTGTGCACGCTCATGTGTGTGCACATGCAAGGCTTGGGATCAAACTCAGAGCTGTGCACATGCTAGGCAAGCACTCTGCCCTGGTACTGTATCTCTTCAACTCTCTCTCTCTCTCTCTCTCTCTCTCTCTCTCTCTCTCTCTCTTTCATTTTGAGACAGGACACAGGGTCTCACTCAGGCCCAGCAGGTCTTGACCTTTTGGTCCTCCTGCCTTAGTCTCCCAAGTACTTGGAAGGACAGGCCTGAGCCACCAAGCACAGCTAAATTGAATTCTTTAGGAATTCTGCACGCCAGAACACTTGTGTGTTCCTGCCAGCCTGTGCACATTGCTGGGGAAAGGGCCCACAGCTCCTTTTCTAGTTCATGGGCTGCGTGACCACCTTTGCACTGAGGTGGTCTTCACCCATGCCTGAAACGTCTCTTCCACAGACACCCACCATGGCTGAGGAGGCTGCTTCCACAGAGAAGGGGGCTGTGTTTGTCCTCAACTTCTCCCCTAGTCTTAAGGAGATCATTAATGAAGCCAAGTACTTGGAGCAGCTGGGATTCATAGTGCCAGAGCTGGCGAGGAATGTCGCCCTCCAGGAAGACAAGTTTCTCAGGTGAAAGAGCCTTCCCATTAGAGAGTCACTTTTCTCTGCGCCCCTCCACACTGGGTTCCTCATTAGTACTTACTTGTGTGTGTCTGTATGGGTGCACGCAGGCCACCATGCATGTGGGGAGATCAGAGGATGGTGTTGGGGTGTGTCAGTCCCCTCCTTCCACCCTAGGGTCTCTCTTGACTAGCTGGTCTGAGAGCTTCAAGATTCTCCACTTTTCCTCCATTGCCATGGGGTGTCGGGATTCCAGATGTGGGTATCACTCTGCATCTGGCTTTCCACATGGGTGCCGGGGAATATCAAACTTGTATAGATAGGCTTCCTCGCCAAGCAGCTTTAACTGCTGTGCCATCTCCCCAGCTCTGACATTGTTAGAATCGATAGTGGACCCCTCATATCAATGCCCCATTTTGTGAGAGGGCTGTTTGATTTTTTTATTATTTATTTTTAAATTTCTTTGTAAGTTCTAGGTATTAGACCTCTGTGTTATAGCTGGCAAAATTTTTCTCCCAGTCTGATGGTGGGCTATTGGGTCTGAATATGATATGTTTGTCTGTACAAAAGCTTTTATGCTTGATGACATCCCATTGGTTAGGTGATTGTTGCACTTCCTGGGCTAATGGTGGTTTGTTCAGGAAGTTTTCTCTACTATTTCACGGATATTTTTTCTTCCAGGGTTTTCTGAGTTTCTTATGTTGAGGTCTTTGATCCGTTTGGAGTTGATTTTGTGTATGGTGAGAGGAGTGCATTTTTTACAATTACTTATCCAATTTGTTCAGCACAATTTGTTGAAGATGCTGTTTATGCCAATGAACATTGTTGGCATTTTTTATAAAAGATCAAGTAACTATAGTTACTTCGACAAGAGCAGGGTCTTCAATTCTGTTCCATTGGTCTGTCTGTCTGTTTTATGCCAGTACCATGCTGGTTTTCTTTTCTTTTCTTTTTTTGCTCATTTGTTTTGTTTTTTTTACTACGGCGTTGTAGTGTGTCTTTAGATCAGGAATGATGATACCACCTGAGGAAATTTTTTTTTTTTACTAAGGATAGATTTGGTTATCTGAGGCCTTTTGCCATTTGAAATGTATTTTGAAATTGTTTTATCTTTTTTTATTTAAATTTTTTTATTGCCTATAATGAGTTACATTATTTAGTGGGCCAACAATGAGTTGTTATCCCCAATGCCCCAGTGCCCCCTTTCCCATCCCCATCAGCTGGATATCCTCCTCCGTGTGCCATCTGGATCAGTCCTTGTGGCAGGGGACCATGGATAGCCTAGTATTCAGCCTGGTTCTCCTGACCCAAGTGTGTTGTTACTGAGGGGTGCCATACTTCTGGATAGTCTCCCCCACCATGGCTCTCACAATATTTCCGCCCCCTCTTCCGTTCAGTTCCCTGAGTAGGTGAGTATTAAGGCTGCTTTAATGTTGTGAGTTTAGGGGTTTTTGTGTCGAGAATCGTTGGTTTCTATCTCACTGGCTTATCCTTTGTTGATTGAATGGCTGTGGCTGTGGGTCCCTTGTTCATCCTGTCATTCTCTGCGGGGTTCCATATGGAGCCTCCACGATATGACTGTGGTGGCTCATCTCTTGCCAGGATTTCAGCTATCTGCTTGCAATCGGTTGGTAGGGTTAGATGGGCCACAGCTCTCTCGTTGCATCCTGAAAAATACAAACGCAATCTCCATTGGAGAGTGAGATCAGTATAGGTTAACAAATATACACAATTCTGGATTACCTAGATTCTATTTTTAGTAGCCTCACCGTCAATCGCTCCCATAGTGCATCTTTTCTTGGGAGCCCAAGAGTACGGGATCCGGTGCATATCGCCCTGAATCCCCAGTTCCAGTCAAGGGCTCCCCCTCACTGAGTGGAATATTTGGCCAAATTTAAAAGCTGTTGATTGTCTACCCAGGCCCAAGCGCCTCCATTGTACAAGTGCTCCTTTCTTGGTTCGCTGTTCTATCCCAGTAGGAGGTGTGGTCAGCCTACTCATGGCTACAGACTGTGTTTCATGCCAGTGGTCTCTACTCCAGCTGTCATTGATCAACTTCCCCTGGCAGCTCATGCAGTGCCTTCCAGCACTGCACTAACTGCCATCTGGGGGCTGGTTACCATTCCGGACCTCGAAGGGTCTCTCGATGTTGATTGATGGCATTCTGTGGTTTCTTCGGCAACAGGGTGTTGCCTCAGGTCTGGGGAGGGCATTCAAGAGCTTTGACGGAATTCTCTCTTGTTTTTGGAACCACATGGGTCATTTTGGTCAACAGCTCAGTGAGGGAAGGAGCCTGTGGCTGGGACCAGGGGTTGTCAGACTGATAACTATTCATAGGCTTAGACTCTCTGCCCTACTACTCATGGCCCCTCTTGCCAGATGACGCCCACTACTTGCTCTATAGGTTATAGTATGCTTGTGAGGATTTTATGTTTTTGAACCTAACTTGGTTTAGCCTCATGCTTAAGCCATTCCCCTCCCCCATCCCTTACCCCTCATTCATAACCTCTCACTTCTTTCTACTAGTCTGCATAGAGTTTACAGTTATCCTGGTTAAGCACCACATATGAGGGAAAATATGTGGCGTTTGATTCTCTGTTCTTTTGAGTGTTCGCTTAGTAAGATCTGCTTGAAGTCAGACCATTTTTTTCCTAAATTTTGATATGTCAATTTTCCTTTCAGCTGAGTAAAATTCCATCATGTAAATATACCACATTTTTGCTGTCCATTCCTCCATGGATGGGCATTTGGGTTGATTCCAATTCTTGGCTATTATGAGTTGAGCTGCTATAAATATAGTTGTACAAACGTTTCTGTGTCAGGATGTGACATCTTGTGGATAGATGCCTAGTAGAGGGATAGCTGGGTCCATTGGTAGGTCTATGTCCATTCTGTTCAGGAGTCTCCACACTGCTTTCCATAGCAGTTGAACAAGTTTGCAATCCCACCAGCAGTGAATGAGGGTTCCCTTTTCCCCACATCCTCGCCAGCAACGATTGTTGTTGGTTTTCTTTATGATTGCCATTCTGACTGGAGTAAGGTGGTATCTCATTGTAGTTTTGATTTGCATTTCCCTGATGCTTAAGGATGCTGAGCACTTTCTTAAATGAGTCAAGGCCATTTGTGTTTCCTCCTCTGTGAATTGTCTGTTCAGATCAGTGCCCCATTTTGTGAGGGGGCAATTTGGGTTTTTGTTATTAATTTTTTTTGAGTTCTCTGTAGGTTCTGGAAATTAGGCCTCTGTGTGAGTTGTAGCTGGTGAAAATCATATCCCAGTTTGAAGGGGGTCTATTGACTCTGAGAACGGTGTTTTTGTCTGTACAGAAGCTTTTGAGCCTGATCAGGTCCCATTGGTTAAGTGACTGTTGCACTTCCTGGGCTACCGGAGATTTGCTCAGGAACTTATTCCCTACTCCTATCTCCTGTAGGGTTCCTCCTATTTTTTCTGCCAGGGTGTTTAGGGTTGTATGGTTAATATTGAGGTCTCTGATCCATTTGGAGTTGATCTTTGTGCATGGTGAAAGG
>PVHP010025935.1:0-25088 GCA_004024765.1 Zapus hudsonius | reverse complement strand
GGCAGACATCTAGTGCACTGTCTCCTGAGCCCACCCCCTCCATGAGGGAATATTAATAGTACTAAGGAGGGATGGGAGTGGGGAGGACTCCTACTGGTAACCACAGAGGCTGAGAATTCAAAAGACCAGAAAACTCCATTTTACAAATGAGGGAAAGAAAGGGGTAAATAAAAAAAGGTTAATTAGCCAGGCGTGGTGGCACATGCCTTTAATCCCAGCACTCAGGGGGCAGAGGTAGGAGGATAACCCTTTGACTACATAGTGAATTCCAATTCCAGGTCAGCCTGAGCTAGAGTAAGACCCTACCTCAAAAAAAAAAAAAAAAAGGAAAGGTTAATTAGCTCCCCAAGGTCTTGTCACTGAAGTGTCAATGGTCTAAACTACTTTGGAGTACTGCTATGGTTAAGCAGTTCATTGAAAGACTAGCTCAGTGGTAGACCACTTACCCAAGTCCCTGGGTTCAGTCCCCAGACACTGTTATAAACAAAAGATCACACAATAAACATTTAGGGGGCTGGAGAGATGGCTCCATGGTTCAAGGCAGTTGCTTATAAAGCTTGATGGCCTGGGTTTGATTCCCTAGTACCATGTAAAATCAGATACACAAAATGACACATGTGTCTGGAGTTTGTATGGGCAGGAAGCCCTGACATTCTCATTCTCATTCATTCTCTCTCTCTCTTTCTCTTTCTCTCTCTCTCTCTCTTTCTCTCATAAACAAATTTTAAAAATTATTTGTATCTATCTTCCATCAGTTTCCAATGTTTTTAAAAATATTTTTATTTATTTGCAAGCAGAGAGAGATAGAAGAGAGATGAACAGAGATAGAGAATGGATATGATGGGGCCTGTAGCCACTGCAAGTAAACTTCAGATGCATGTGACACTTTTGTGCCTCTGGCTTAATGTGGGTACTGGGGAATTGAACTCAGGTCTTTAGGCTTTGCAGGCAAGCACCTTAACTGCTAAGCCATTTCTCCAGCCCCATAAATAAATAAAAATATCTTTAAAAGCATATTTAATGCATAATAACAGTTAACATTTGAGTGCTACTGTCACCCAGACACTTAGCAAGACTACTGTGCATTTTCTTTGTATTTAAAAAAAAATCCTCCTAAGAAGGTTGGTTGTATGATTTAATGTTCACACTAGAACACTATAAGGAGAAAATGAAATCCTAGACCAAAAAGCCTAAATCAAAACTATCTTGTGAAAACTAGGCCATATGCCTGAGGCCCAGAGAGAGGTTAAGTACTTGGCCAAATAATACAACCAGAAAAGAGCCCTGTCTCATCCTAGCAGTAAGCGATATTAAGTGCATGGACTAATTATGGGATATGGAGTTTATGGAACTTATTCTAGGAGTGTATGAACACGAATGGTTGAAAACCATTCATAAAATATGTGCTAACATCCCATACAACCCTATGATAGCTCTTGTTTCATTGTTTCACTCTTTTCTTGTGCTTTTATCTGTTCAACTAGAGGTCTCAGGAGCAAGAGGCCCTGGCGTGCCTATCTTTCCCCCAGCCCCTACTTTTAAATTTTAAAAAATTTTTTAATTGTGACATTCAAATATTGTGCTAGACTGAGACCCTACCTTGAACCCCCAATATATTTTTGTTTGTTTGTTTATTCATTTGTTTATTATTCATTTGCAAGGAAAGATCGAGAAGGAAATAGGGGTTAAGGGGAGGAGAGAAAGAAAGAATGAAAGAGGGAATGGGTACTCCAGGGCCTCTTGCCACTACAAATGAACTCCAGATGCATGCGCCACTTGGTGCATTTGGCTTATGTGGGTGCTGGGGAATCAAAACTGAACCATCAAGCTTTGCAAGCAAGCCTTTAACCATTGATCCATTTCTCCAGGCTGACTTTGTAACTTTGAAAAAAAAGTCAATAAACTTTATCTTTCAGAGAGGTTTTAGGTGCATAGCAAAACCTAACCCTGTTTACAGCAATAATGTTTTAGGGTTGAATAATATTACATTGTATAGATTTTTATATATGCCATGTTTTCATTAATTGAAGGTCATTTGAGTTATTTTCCCATTTGGGGTTTTATGAATAGTGCTGCTATGAAATTTGTATGTAAGTTTTTGTTTTTTGGGTTTTTTCTAGAGGTCTCACTCTAGCCCAGACTACCTGGAACTCTATAGACCCCAGTCTGGCCTTGAACTCACAGTGATCTTCCTAGCTCTGCCTCCCACTTGCTGGGATTAAAAGTATGCACCACAAAGCCTGGCTCACGTGAACAAGTTTTTATGTAGGCATATATTTCACCTTTTAAGTATATATCTAGAGGCAGATTTGTTGCAACATACGGAAATTCTAAATTTAACTTTTGAGGAACTGCCAAACTGTTTCCAAAGTAGCTGTATCAGTTTATATTCCTGCATGCAATATTTGAAAAGAGGTTTTGTTTTGTTTTGCTTGTGGTATATTCACTGAACCGCTACTTAATTCTGTCACACTAAAAAGACTCTAGTGTGCTTCTGATAGGAGCCCAGGCTATAAAAGTCACCTATTAGTGAGGTGAGCCTTTCTCAGGATTCAACTTTTTTTTTTGTTTGTTTGTTTTTTGTTTTGTTTTTCGAGGTAAGGTCTCACTCTAGCCCAGGCTGACCTGGAATTCACTCTGTAGTCTCTAGCATGTATTTATGGTTATTTTTGTCTATTTTTTAAATGAGCAGTTATGAATTTTTAAGATATATTTTTATCTCTTCAGCCTGTTGGACCCAGAAAGGATGTTACCAGCCATGCTGTTTTGCCTGTCAAAGCTACAAGGCCCATCAACGTTAAACTCCAGCCCAGAACTGCCAACAACACAGGGCCCCAGAAGCCAAAGTTGGAGCCACAGAAACTTCCAGGCAAAAGACTGACTTCAGGATGTGTTCCTTCTAACCCAAACTGTAAGCCACCCAGCAAGAGTGGAGCTGGATTGTCCACTGCAGGAAAACTGTCCCGAAAACCCATACAGCCCCCTGATCCACAAGAAGTGGAGACCACAAGACGGCCGGAAGCAGATCAAGGAAATGCTGTTTGTACAGACTCTGCAGCTAACACTCGTGTTGAAAACAAATCTTTGGATGGCTTTCTAAAAGAGATGAACAAAGAGAACTTGCCCCAAACCTTGTTAGAACCTGAAAGGAAGCCAGATCCTGAATTATGTACCATCAGTAAGCCAAAGACTAACTGTTATAATCAAACCAGGAGCAGTCTAGCTCCTAAGCAGGTCTTGGGCAAAAGTTCCGTTAGTAGTGCTGTTCTGAAAGATAGGGTTAATAAACAACCTGATGGAAAAACACAAATCAGGACTCTACCAGTGAAATCACAGCAACTCCCTAGAGTTGCAGATTTTGCCAGACCAAGAGAAAAAAACCCAAGGACAGTTCCTCCTCACTCTATTCAGACTGTTAGTAGGACTCAAGCATCAAAGAAATTAGTGGTCAAGGACGTCAAGGTTAACAGGAATGGAAGACCAAACGAAACTAAGTTACAGTCACACATAGCAACTGAGCAGAAAGTCAAACAGACCAGAGCTCCCCCTTTGCTCCAGGGAGGATATAACAGCAGATGTGCAACCGTCAGGCCAGATCAGAAAACTGTGCCACCACATCTTAGACCCCAGACAGCATGTGTATCGCAAAAATCAAGAGCCAGAAGCCAGAAGCTTATTTTGACAGCCAGCAGCTGTAAGTCAGTCATTCCAAACACCCCTAGGACAAGAGAAAATATGACCAATAGCAATAAATGCAGTAACATCTTTCAACAAAAAGCACAGACTTTGGACTCTAAGTTCAAAAAGGGCATTCCCCAGAACCATTTTCTGAACAAAACAGCTCCCAAATCTCGAGCTGGTATCACAACCATAAATGAGAGAGGAGCCCCTAGTGATACCCAGACTCATCCAAATATTAAAAAGGAGACCACAGCAGAAGACCGGAGGTACGTGGTTTTAATTCCAACATTTTGTAACTTAAGATAATTAGGCAAAGTTAACCATCAAGTTTACTTTGTCAAGAAATAGCTTCTATGTAATTTTAGCTGTAGCCTGAAACAAAAGATTTGAAGCAACTAAAATATTAAGACTACAGAGCCGGGTGATCCATCCTTGTATTATATAAATGATTCTCTGTAATTTTCCATATGCTTAAAATTGTTATTTGAAAAACAAGTTGAGCCAGGCATGGTGGTGCACGCCTTTAATCCCAGCACTTGGAGACAGAGTTAGGAGGATTGCTGTGAGTTTGAAGCCACCCTGATACTACATAGTGAATTCCAGGTCAGCCTAGGCTAGAGTGAGATCCTACCTAGAAAAACCAAAACAAAATCACAGGTTGACATTGGATGAGTAAGAAATCAGGGTTGCAGGTGTAGACTAGTCACTCAAGCAGTGCCCTACAGGGACTGAGCAATAGAACAGGGCAGTTAGAAGAAGCCAGATTAGTGCACACAAAGCTAGGAATTAGAAAGATGGTGGTTTCTTAGGGAGCTGGCCAGTGAGTTTGGTAAAGTTGTCAGAGTGGAAGGACAAGGAAGTTTCCGTGAGCACTAGTGGACCAAGTTTTGGAAAACAAGAGGGAGAGGTTGTTCAAATACAGGGTCTCCTGGGTAGTCACCACCACCTGAAGAGAAAAACTTCTCTAATCAAGAGTGCACACAGAATTGATATATGGGCATAAACATAAATATTTAGAGGGAAATTTGGTGGACATACTATATGCATTTAGCCAGCCAACAGTATCTTCCCCTTTAGCGCTTATGGCCTCCTAAGCCATAAGCAAGCGAAAGGGGCAGTGCTGTCTGAGGTTGGAACGGGAGGCAGGAGGAAAATTGCACTGTGCACTCCAGTCTCAGAGAACATTTTGAATTTTATTCCAAGAGCTGTGGGAAGTAGACACGATCTGTTTTACATCTTACAGCTCAGCTACTGTGGGCAAAGCAAATTTGGCAAAGGTCAGAATGGACACAGATAATAGAGGCTGCCGCAGCATTTCAAACAGAAGATAAAAAGGCCAGGCGTGGTGGCACACGCCTTTACTCCTAGCACTCGGAAGGCCAGCCTGAACTACAGAGTGAGTTTCAGGTCAGCCTGGGCTAGAGGATGACATAATATGGCTCAGCATGGTGCTAGTGTGGATAGGAGAGATCCTGCATAGTGAGGTGTCAGGTGAGGGAGAATTACTACTGAAAGACCTCTCCTGGATTTCGGTCCCCAAAGTGGGTTACTATTGATGAGAATAAGAAAAATTATGAACCAATTAGGAACTTAGTCAAGAGCTTTGGTTTGGATAACATTATTGAAATACTTGACAGACATTACTTTATTTAAACTAGACAGTAGGGTCTAAAAGCTTTGGGGCTTCAGGAGGTGATCTGGGCTGAATGTCTACTTGCAGGTCATTAATACATAGTTGTAACTTAACAAAGCTAGAACACCTGCTTCTAAAGACCTACACATCTTGGTGCATCCACCCCTTGCTTCCTAAAAAGAAGGAGGAGGGGGAGGAGGAAGAGGAGGAGAAGAAGTGTTAGAAGCAGGAGTAGAGAACGTGAAATGTGAAGGAGAACAGGAGAACCAGGATTAGGACTTGGCACTGTCACAGACCAGCTGCTTAAGAGCCATAAAATTATTGACGTAGTAATGAAAGAAAGAGAGCCATGTATGGAAGGAGAGGGCTAAGGAACCGAGTGAAGTGGTCACTTTGATCACCAGACCTGGCTGAGGGCAGAATGCAGATTTGGTGGGTTTCATTGAGTGAGAGAAAGCTTCTGGAGGCAGAGTGCTAAGACAGTGATCTCAGATGGAGGAATGTCTAGGCAGCAAGTATCCAAAGTTGCATGCAGAGAAATGAAAACTTTGATTCT
The DNA here is from genome assembly GCA_004024765.1 of Zapus hudsonius. NCBI lineage: Eukaryota > Metazoa > Chordata > Mammalia > Rodentia > Dipodidae > Zapus > Zapus hudsonius. The sequence goes on along the minus strand of PVHP010025935.1, from coordinate 19,218 downwards.
AGAAGAAAATAATGAAGTGTAATCATGGAGCCAAGGTATTTAAAGATGTGTGCTGGCCGTGTGTAATTCTTAATCCAGTGCTGCCATTGTCCATTTATAGGTTTTTTTTTTTTTTTACTTGTGTATGGTGGGGGGGTGGAGGGAGGGGGAGCATGCACCTGTATATACCGTGCACTCACATGCAGTGACATCAGCAGAAAGCCAGTGGGTATCTCGCTCCAAGGCTCTTCCTCCATTCTTGTTTGAGTCAGGCTCTTCCTGATTCTGAAGCTTGCCACTTTCTCACTAGCAGTTCCTAGATCCTTGCTCCCTGTGAGAATGAGGTGTGTGACCATGCCTAGCTGTTGAACGTGGGCTCTGGAGATTTGAACCCCGATGATCTCAGGCCCTTATGCTTGTGTAGGAAGTGCACTTAACCGCTGAGCCGTCTCTCCAGCTATATATATATATTTTTTTTTTGATATTTTATTTATTTATTTGAGTGAGAGTGAGGCAGATAAAGAATAGGTGTGCCAGGGCCTCCAGGGCATCTGAACTCCAGACACATGTGACACCTTGTGCATATGGCTTTATGTGGGTACTGGGAAATCGAACTCAAGTCCTCCTGTTTTGCAGACAAATGCCTTAACCACTAAGCCATCTCTTCAGCCCTATATAGATTATTTTTTAGTCCCGTTCTCCTGACTTTGTCTATAGTTTAAGATTTAATCATACCCAATCCTACCTGGATGTCTTAGAAGCAGACCATATTGTTTTTAAAAAAAAAAAATCTTTCCCTCCACCTTCTAATCACACTACAGGAAACAGCTGGAAGAATGGCAAAAATCTAAGGGGAAGATTTATAAGCGACCTCCTATGGAAGTTAAAACAAAAAGACAAATAGTAAGAGAAATGAATATTTCCTTCTGGAAGAGCATTGAAGAAGAAGAAGAACAAAAGAAAGCCCAATTGGAGTTGTCCAACAAAATTAACCACACTCTGACAGAATGTCTGCAGCTCATTGAAGAGGTAAGTAAGAAAGATGAGCTCTCAGAACTTTCACCCAGAGTCTTGGAGGTTTCAAATATTTTTGTCAAATATTGGGCAGAGGAAATAACCTTCACCTAAGTAGAAATTTAGATATTTTTAAATACAGAGTAACACGAAGAGTAGCAATAATAATGATGAAATGCACTTAGATTATGGTTCATAAAGAAACCTACCCAAACTGGCTCCAGAAATATAAAACTTCAACTGCCTTCTTCCAGTATCAGTGTCCAAAAGAGCAAATATTTCTCATTTATATATAAAATTGAAGTCAGAGGCAAGGTTATATCAAATTGAAATGTCTTAAGTACTGGTATAGCCAGAAATAGGATTGAAATTGTGTTTTGGATTCTGTAATCAGGGTTAGTACGTGGGAGGCAAAGAATATACACCTTAGGAGATTCTCCAAATGTAAAATGCAGTGCAGTGATAGCCCTCTGTGGAAAGACCCTTGCCTAAAGCAAGAGTGACCCACTTGGTGTGTGAATGTCAGAAAAAAAAAAAAAAAGAAAGAAAGAAAGAAAGAAAAAGAAAAAAAAGGAAGCCATCAGTGTTGTAAGAAGAAGGGTTGATCTAAGGGGAAGTTGCATCAGTAGGGGAAGAAGCTGGCTTCCATTCGTAAATCCAAGCAGAGAGACACCACCAAACAGACAGCACCACAAGCAAGCACAAAATCTATAGCAAAACAGCTGGGACCCAGGCAGAGCTCCAAAACCTCTCTGCACACCTTTGGGCTTGCAATCAAATCTGCCCATAGTGATACCTCTTCCAGCCAGGCGGCTGGAATTTCAGGTTTTAATAAAACACTTGAGTCTACTGGGGAACATACATTCAGAGTGCCACAATCAGTTTAGTGTTTTCACAGCACGCAGATGAGTGAATTCCTCTGGGGCATTAACCTAAAGAGGTTTGCTTGCTTGTTCTGTTCTTTTTTTTTTTTTTTTTAGTGTTTTATTCTTGTTTGCATTTTTTTAATGCATGAAGGCATTTTTATTAAAATGTTTCAAGCGATACTGTGGATTAATGACCAAGTCCCCACCCACACATATCCACACATTTATTCATCCCAGCCTGCTCCCTGAAGATGGTGGCCGCCATTGCCATTTGTCCCTTCAGCTTTTATGTATGCACATAGACTATAGGAACATAGAGAAATGCGATATAGTGTTTTATTTGACAAGTTGCAGTTATTTTATTTCACCTTTTTAATGCTTGTCATCTTACATTTTCCCAGTTTCAATCAGATGAGTTGAGTATTGACAGAGTTGCAGACAAGAGATCTCTCAGACAAACAAAATTGTCTTTGAGCAGCCTCTCAGGGTGGAAACTCCAGGTGGGAGAATCATACAACCCAGAATGGTACTTGGCTTTTATTAGAAAAAGTACATCTGTTCATTTTCAAGGTTACAGCAAAGGTTCAAAGGCAGTAGCTAATTAAGGCACTCAGGGAAGGCATGGCTATCTCCTGTGAAGGTTGTAGGCAAGAGGCAGGTATCTAATTAGAGTTTAAAGAGAGTACACTTGGGATTGTTTCTAAAAGCTGCTCATCCAATGAGTTTATACTTGAAAGAGAGTATAGACTTAGCCTTTCTAGGAGTTATGAATTCCAGTTATAGGTCCCATGTGTGGGAAGGCAGGAAAAATATGACCAACGTGCTGCCAGCCATGTTAAACAGAACAGCAGAGAATAGGTGAAGATAGCATATAAAAGCTTAATGAAATGTATCTATGCTGAACATTGGCCCTTTGCCAGCAAGGCAGGTGCAGAGTGGATTAAAAGTTCAACTTTGGCTCACGCCTTTAATCCCAACACTAGGGAGGCAGAGGTAGGAGGATTGCTGTGAGTTAGAGGCCAGCCTGGGTCTACAGAGTGAATTCCAGGTCAACCTAGGCTAGAGTGAGACCCTACCTTGTAAAAAACAAAACCAAAATAAAGAAAAGAAAAAAGTTCATCTTTGCATCCCAATAGGGTATGCTTCTTTTTTTTTACTCTGAAAATAGTTTGTACATCTTTTCAAGTTTTTCTGTGATTATTGAAACTTAGGTTTTGTATTTCTTAAGTCAATTTGTAAAATTTTAAAAAATAAGACTTATTGCACATGGGAGGCTAAGGCAGGTAGATCACAAGTTCAAGGCCAGCCTGTGGTACATAGTAAGTTCAAAGCTAGCCTCTGATACATAGATAGCCCCTTTCTCAAAAATCTAAAGGGTGGGGCCTCTATGCAAAAGATTTCCCTGGAATCGTTTTAAAATAGTATCTATTGGATTTTAATTTTCTTCTACTTTTGACATTTTCATACAGTATATGATATGTTTGATCCCCCCACACACACACAATTGCTGACTCTCTCTTATCCCCTTTCTGCTCCTCTCATTAATGCCCTTCTTCCCATTAATACTCATCTTTCATTCTCTTTGTATCCCATTGAGTTAAATTTGGGCTGCTCGCATGATCATGGTGGAGGGTTATTGACTGGGGAATGGCAGCTGACCAGCGGCTCCACCACTGATGCGCCTGACTCCTCCCAGCAACTCTGGGAGAGCTGGCGTTTCAGGCCTCCATCCTCCATGAATGGTGAAGTATTGATAGGCTCAGATCTTTTGCAGGAAACCACAGCTGCCGTGAGGTCATAGTTTAATGACCATGTCCTAGCCACAAGACAGCATTTTGCAGCCCTCTTCCCCATCGTCCTGCTCCTACATTCCTTCTGTCCCCTTTTCCTCGAAGTTTCCTGAGCCTTGGAGGAGGTGGTTTAGATGTTCTTTTTGAGGCTGAACATGCTGTTGTCACTTATTCTTGGCAATTTTACCAGCTCTGCATCTCTTCATTAACTACTACTCATTGTATTAAGAAACTTCTATGATCAAGGCTTCAAGCAGTACTAATCTATGAGAACAAATATAGATATTTAGAAGGCAGTACGGCATGCTGTTTAGCTTGACTTCAGCAGTAGGTTCTCCCTAGGATCTGTGTCCCTAGCCATAGGCTTTTGGCCATGGCTAACAGTACCAAGCTTGAAATCCCTCCTGTAGAGCAGGTCCCAAATCCAACAGAAAGCAGTCTTGGATTTTTCTCACTTGTCAGTGTCTGTCTGCACCTATTATGTTTATTGTTATTTCCTAGCTTTTAGTTGAAAGCTTAGATGGTTTAAGGTAGTTATTCACATTTTCTTATAAATATGCTAAAATTTGCCTCTGTATTTTACTTTCCAGTATCCTTCAGATTTGACTAATACACTTTATCAGTCAGGGTTAAGTCACAAGAACAGAAACTGTACTAAGCCTTCCTCAGGCACACCACCCTGTAGGAGTCCCCATGTGTTCTGCTATCCAGAAATTCTCTGAGCCCTGTCTTCTAAGGGATTGTGGGGAGAGGGGCTCCTTTTATGGAGGCTTCATTACATGGGCATGATTGGTGATCATCTGAACCTACATAGGCCACTGTTGATCAGTTTAACCTTCAAGTCCTCCCCAGAGGTTGATCCTGCTTGGATCTTTCTCATGACCATCCACCATCCTGAAATCAGCAACCTAGGGGCTGTCATTAATTAATTCACAAGCATGAAAAAGACCTTGGTGATTTCAAGGATTTCGGGAGTTAAGCACTATGAAATAGAAGACCATATATGTATTTCACATTATCACGCTAGAAGCGATGAACCATGAAGGAGCTAGGACTCCACTACCCAGCAGATGCTGGCGGCTCAGGCCCAGTTTATTCTCCTCCTCTGAAGGAGCCCAGTGAGATAGGATCTGAATGCTACAAGAAAGGAGGCTAGAACCAGTTACTGCACCAGAATAAGCAACCACCCTTGGGATGATGAAAACCAGTGGAAAGTCTCTCTTCCTATCGCCTTACCCTCTAGTGTCCCTCACTGCTTGGCCCAGCAGAGAGCTGCTGTCAAGCAAGTAGTCTTTACAGAGAGGTTCAGTTCCAAAATCACAAAGCAGGAGAGGGGAAGTGGGTTTGGAACTAAGAGTTAAAATAGCTTCTATGTAGCTAACTAGTAACTGACCTATGTTTTCATCACTTTTCATTTCTAAATGTTTTGGAATTTTAATTTTTAATTCTTTAGCTCAAAAGTTATCTTAGTAGAGTTATCTTTTAATTTCCAGATCTGTGGGCTTTTTTTCTTATTATCATCAGTTTCTAATTGTACTGTGATGAAGTGGCCTTTTATGTATTTGGCTGGATGGAATTTGTTGAAATTTTCTTAGTGTTCTTAATGACTGATCATTTTTAGTATGTATTACTAAAGTATTGAAAAGAATATATATTCCATTTGATTACTTAATCTGTTTCTTTCTGAAAGAATTATGCAAAAATTCCTCTAGAACTATGATTAGTCATTATAATTTATCTATATTTTTGTCAGCTTTTATTTTCTATTTTTCAAAGCTATATTATTATGTACATAAAGATTCATAGTTTGCTTTGATTTCTCTTATCTGATATTAATTTTCCCACACCTGTTTTTTTTTCATTGTTTCCAGAATTCATCTGCTAGACCTTTTTCTATCCCTTTAGTTTTTTTAGTTTTTATTAAGTAGAAACTTTGTATGGACAAACCATGTGTTGGTTCTATCATTTCCCTCCTTCCTGCTCCCATTCCACTGAGGGCCCTTCTCAGTGGGATTGCTGGCATTCACCATGGGGTTGTGTGTTATGAATTGTGAGAGCAGCAGTTAGTCATTGGGGGGGATGCCTCTGGATTTTCCCACCCACCTAATCATGGTGGGTATGTTTTAAATCTACTTTAGTGTTTGAGCTCTCAGCAGGTTCTAGATTTCTGTGTTGATATGATTTGAGTATTCTCAGTGTCTGTCTCCATTACCCTGGCTCTGGTTGTCAGGCTCACCTTGGAAGCAGCACTCTTACTCACCTTGCCATTCCTCTGTGATTTCACCTGGGCCCTGGCGGATGTGCGAGGGATGGTTTATCTCTCAGTTCTCACTGCCTTCTGAAAATTAAACAGATTCTCCAATGAAGAGTGAGATCAGCATAGGTTAAATGGGATAAGTATTGTTAATTAAGAGAGAATTTGATGGATGTAGCCTCTCTTTTGGCCAGACTAGTGGGAGCTTCTCGATGGAGTCCATAATCTTGGTCTCCATAGGATTGACTTGGTTCCCAGATCCAGCTATGGGTTCCTTTCCAACGAGTGGACCTTAGCCAATCAGACAGCCATTGGATATCCACCTAGGCTGGGTACCACTATTGCACAGGTGTGTACTTCTTGTCAGGTGGTTGCTTTCGAATAGCAGTGTCCTCTGCTAGCTCACAACGTTGTTGGCCACTTTACACTAGCAGTTCATGTAGTGCTTTCCTGTACTATGTGGGCAAACCATCTGGAAGCTGGCTTCCTTCCAGATTCCAGCTAGATCTCTCCATGTTCTGTGTCAGCTATTTACCTCAGGTGAGTAATCAAGTGCTTTGACAAAAGCCTGTCTTGTTTTGGGGACTTAATAGGTTTCTCCTATCTGTAGCTCAATGTGGGTTATAACCAATTTCTGGTACTGAGAGTTACAAGCCAGAGCCAAATATTTTAGGGTTAGGCTTCATTCCACCCTCTCCAGGACCCTTCTTACCAGATGATCCCTGTACAGTCTTATTGAGGGTGATATCTTTTAGCTTGCCATCCAGGAGGTAATTCATTTTGTATTTAGTTTTGTGTACATCTTTCTCCCCCACCCTCACCCTCCCATTCCCCTTCCCCTAAACCCTTTCTTCTCTTTTATCTGTCCCTTGAGTTTTCTGTCAGGTATGTCTGCAACTCAAGCTGTTCCAGGTTAGGAACCACAAATGAGGGAGAACATGCTATCTTTCTTTGCGTGTATGAGTTCGCTTAGTATGATCTGTTCCAAGTCCATCCATTTTCCTACATATTTCAATATATCATTTTTTTTCTCACTGCTGAGTAGAATTCCATTGCGTATAGGAACCACATCTTCATTAACCAATCGTCAAACAATGGGCATCTAGGTTGATTCCACTTCTTAGCTACTGTGAATTGTGCAGCTATAAACATGATTGGGCAAATACCTCTGCAGTGAAGAGTTGAGCCTTTAGGGTAGATACCTGGGTCATTTGGTAGCTCTATTTTAATCTTTTTCAGGAGTCTCCATATTGAATTCCATTGTAGTTATACAAGTTTGCATTCCCATCAGCAGTGAATGAGGGTCCTTCTTTCCCCAGATCCTCACCAATATTTACTGTCATTTGCTTTTTTAATGATTGCCATCCTTTCTGGAGTAAGGTGGAATCTCATAGTTTTAATTTGGATTTCCCTGATGGTCAAGGATGTTGAACATTTTCTTAAGTATTAGCTATTTGTATTTCTTCCACTGAGAATTCCCTATTTAATTCTCTGCCCCGTTTTTTTGAGTGGAATGTTTGATTTCTTATTGCTTCGTTTTTTGAGTTCTTTGTAGATTCTTTAGATATTAGACCTCTGTCAGTGTTACAGCTGATGAAGATTTTCTCCCATTCTGCAGGTTGTCTGTTGGCTCTGTTTATGGTATGTTTATCTGTACAATAGCTTTTTAGCTTCATGAGATCCCACTGGTTGAGTGATTATTTAATTTCCTGGGCTCCTGGATTATTGTTCAAGAAGTCTCTCTCTACTTCTATATTGCAGAAAGTTCCCCTATTTATTTATTTTTTATTTTTATTTATTTATTTTTTTTTTTTGGTTTTTCAAGGTAGGGTCTCACTCTAGCCCAGGCTGACCTGGAATTCACTCTGTAGTCTCAGGGTGGCCTTGAACTCACGGCGATCCTCCTACCTCTGCCTCCGGAGTGCTGGGATTAAAGGCGTGCGCCACCACGCCCAGCAAGTTCCCCTACTTTTTTCTTCCAAGGGGTTAAGAGTTTCGGGTCTCATGTTGAGGTCTTCAATCCATTTGGAGTTGATTTTTGTGTATGATGAGAAGAGTGGCTCTAGTTTCTTTTTCTACATATAGATATCCAATTTTTCCAGCACCATTTGTTGAAGATTCTGTCTTTTCTCCAGTGTTCATTGTTGTCAAAGATCATGTAGGTGTAGTTACTTTCAGTAAGGGCTGGGTCTTCAATTCTGTTCCATTGGTCTCTGTTTTTGTGCCAGTACCATGCTGTTTTGTTACCATGGCTTTGTAGTATAGCTTTAGATCAAGTATGGTGATACCTCCAGAGGTGTTTCTTTGGCTGAAGATATTTTGGGTATTCAAGGCCTTCTCCCATACCTTATGAATTTTGAGATTATTTTATCATTCTCTGCAAAGAATGATGCTGGGACATTTTTGGTATTGCATAGAATCTGTATATTGCTTTTGATAGAGTTGCCATTTTCAAGATATTAATTCTACCTACCCAAGAGCATGGATCATCTTTCCATCTTCTCATGTCTTCCTCAATTTCTTTCATGAGGGTTTTTATGTTTTCATTATATAAGTCTTTCACATCCTTGATTATGTTATTCCGAGAGGTTTGATTTGGGGAGAAGATAGGTATTGAAAACAGGACAGTCTTGCTGATTTCTTTTTCTGTATTTCTGTCATTTGCATGTAGGAAGGCTATTGGTTTTGTGTGTTAATTTTGTATCCTGCCACTTTGCTGAAGGAACTTATCACCTTTAGGAGCTTTATGATAGTCTTTTGGGTCTGTTATGTGTAGAAACATGTCATCTACAGATAGGGCTAGTTTGACTTCTTGCTTTTCAATTTGCATCTCTTTTATATCTTTCTCCTCTCTTACTGCTTGGGCTAGAACTTCAAGCACTATGTTTGTGGTAATCAGCCACATGCCACTGGGATGAACCTCTAGTCCAGGCACACTTATGGGAAGAAAGGATTTATTGATATTAGAGATCTAGGGGATGTTCCATAATGATGAAAAAGGTCCAAGGAGAGAGAGAGAGAGAGAGAGAGAGAGAGAGAGAGAGAGAGAGAAGCCCATGACCAACACCACATGCACAGAAAAGCAAATAGGCAGGGGGAAGAGAGGAAGTTTTCTCCCCTTCATACAGCCTTAGGGCAGAGACCCTTCCCCAGACTTGCTGACTCCCTGAGTCTCTGGAATTTCCTTCCTACACTGCCTTACCAAGAAGGAAAGGGTTTTTTTTTTTCTAGCTTTCCTGAGGATTCTTACATTCTGTCCCCTTCTGAGAGGGCTGCCTTCCTGTAAACATCCTCAGAGACCTACCCAAGATAACTAAAAAGGTCAAGTTGACAACAAAATTTAATCATCACAATGTTGTAGAGCAATAGTGAGAGTGAGCACCCCTGTCTTGTTCCCGATCATAATAGGAACTTCTTGAGTCTTTCCCTGTTAAGTACAATTTGGGCTTTAGATGCTTTATAGATATCCTTTATTATTTTGAGATATAAACCCTCCATGACTACTCTCTCCAGCATTTTGATCATGAAGTGATGTTGAATTTTATCAAAGGCTGTCTCGCATCTATTGAAATGATCATGTTGTTCTTATGTTTAAGTTTATTTATGTAGTGTATTAAGTTAATCAGTTTGCATATGTTGAACCATCCCTGCATCCCTGGGATGAAGCCTGCTTGATCGAGGTGGATAATGCTTTGGATGTGTTGTTGAATTTGGTTTATGAGGATTTTGTTTAGGATTTTTGCATCAAAGTTCATCAGGAATATAGGTCTATAGTTTTCTTATTGTATCTCTGTCTGGTTTTGATATTAGGGTGATGATAGCTTCATAGAAAGAGTTGGGGAACATTCCCTGTTCTCCGATTATGTGAAAAAGCTTGAGAGGGGCTGGAGAGATGGCTTAGCAGTTAAGGCATTTGCCTGCAAAGCAGAAAAATCAGAGTTTGATTCCCCAGTACCCACATAGCCAGATGCACAAGGTGGCCTATGTGTCTGAAGTTTGTTTGCAGTGGCTAGAGGCCCTAGTGTGCCCATTCTCTCTGTGTCTGCCTCTTTCTCTCTCACTCTCTCAAATAAATAAAATATTTTTTCTAAATATGCATTTTTTTTAAAAAGCATGAGAAAAAGTAGTTTCAGTTCTTTGATGAAGGTTTGGTAGAATTCAGCTGAGAATCCATCGGGACCTGGACTTTTTCTTTTGAGGAGGTTTTTTATTATCATTTCAATCTTGATGGGTGTAACAGGTTTGTTTAGGAGATTAGTCTGCTCTCGATTCACTTTTGGTAGGTGGCTTGTATCTGAGAATTCATCCATTTCTTCCAGGTCATCCGATTTTTGTGGAGTAGAGACTTTGGAAATATGCCCTGATGATTCTTCCAATTTCATTGATGTCTGTTGTGATCTCTCCCTTTTCATTCCTAACTTTATTAATTTGAGACTTCTCTTTTTTTTATTTGATCATATTGGCCATGGGTTTATCAATTTATTTTTATTTTTTTCAATGAACCAGCTCTTTGTTTCATCAATTTTCCTAATTGTTTTCTTAGTTTCCAGTTCATTAATTTCAGCTCTGATCTTAATTATTTCTCTCCATCTGGAACTCTTAGGGTTGGAGTATTCTTGTTTTTCTAATGCTTTTAGGTGGTTGGTGAGGTTATTAATTTGCGATCTTTCTGTCTTTGTCATGAAGGCATTTAGTGCTATAATTTTTCCCTTTAGGACTGCCTTTATTGTGTCCCATAAATTTTGGTATGTTGTGTTTTCATTATCATTCTGTTCTAGAAAGTTTACAATTTTCTTTTTGATTTCTTTCATGACCCATTCATTGTATAGTGGTGTGTTGTTCAATCTCCAGGAGCTAATGTAATTCCTATTGTTTCTCTTGTGGTTAATTTCTAAGTTTAACACATTGTGGTCCGATATGATGCAGGAAGTTATGCCAATTTTCCTGAATTTATAGAAACATGCTTTATGTCCTAATATATGATCTATTTTGGAGAAGGTTCTATGGGCTGCTGAGAAGAATGTGTATTCTGTAGAATTGGGGTAGAGTGTTCTATAGATGTCTGTTAGGTCTAATTGATCTATGGTGTTCTTAAGATCTATTATTTCCCTGTTGATTTTCTGCTTATTTGAGATAGTGGGGTATTGAAATCTCCAACTATAATGGTGATGGGATTTATTTCTGGTTTGTTGTCAGGTAGGTTTTGCTTTATAAACTGTGGTGCACCGTTGTTTGGTACATACAGATTTATGATTATTATGTCCTCTTGTTGGATTGTTTCCTTGATGAGTAAAAAGTGGCCTTCTTTGTCCTTTATGATTACTTTTGGTTTGAAATCTATTTTGTCAGATATTAATATAGCCACACCCACTTGTTTCTTATTTCCATTTTCTTGGAAAATTATTTTCCAACCTTTTTCTTTAGGGTTTCTTCTTTAGTGTTCTTTGAGCTTCTTATATATGAATGGGCCTCTCTTTTGCAAGATTGATAAAGTTTTCTTCAATAATTTTGTTTGTTGTTTTGTTTGTTTGTTTGTTTGTTTGTTTGTTTGTTGATGGTAGGGTCTCACTGTAGCCCAAGCTGACCAGGAACTCACTCTGTAGATCCAGGCTGGCCTTGAACTTACAGTGATCCTCCTACACCTGCCTCCCAAATGCTGGGAGTAAAGGCACCTGGCTTCTTCAATTATTTTGTCGATTATGTTCTCTATGCCCTTAGCCTGAATTTCTTCCCCTTTCAGATCTGATGTTTGGTCATCGTAGAGTATCCCACAATTCTCTCATATTCTGTTCACATGATTTTTTGAACTTTAAAAGATTTTGGACTCACAAACTATTTCCTCTGTTCTGTCTTCCAGATCTGAGGTTCTGTCCTCCACATGATCAACTCTGTTAGTGAGAGTTTCTAGAGAGGCTTTTACAAGCGCTACTTGATTTTTGTTTTCTGTTGTGTTTTCTGTATCACTTTGTCAAGTTCCACTTTCAGGTTGTGGTTTGATTTTCTTGATGCTTCTAGGAATTCATTTTTGCAGTTAATCATGTCTCCATTGAGCTTAATCAGCTGGTTATTGAGATCCTCTGTTTGTTGATTTATCTTCAATTCATGTATCTCTTTTGAGGTTTCTCTGGGTTTTAAGTAAATTAAGCCTAGTGACAAAAGCAGTGTGCTGTAAGAGATGATTTCACTCAGTTTCATTTATGCAATTGGTTTCTGATGATTTGCTTCTAGTTCAGCCATTTGCTCAGACAGGGTCATGCTCAGACATGTCATAAGACAGGTTTATTAAATAAGCGTATTGTGTTTTCCTTTTGGAATTCAATTTCTATTACCTCCTCTGTGTTTTCATTGGAAACTTTTATAGTTGAACTAGGCAGCCTTGGTGGTGATTTCTCAGTTTGTTGTCTTTCAGGTTTTGTTTTTGTTTGTTTTGTTTTGTTTTTTTGCCTTAAGGTCTACTCATCTTGGGCTTATTTATTTATTATAGAAGTCTTATTTTATTAAGGAGGAAGCAAGTATTTGCCCTTGTAGGATCTTCATGAGTGTTCTGTTTCAGGTTTTAACTGAACTGGAGTGCAATGGCATTTTATCCGTAGATATACAGGTTAAGGAGGTTACAAGTGCACCAGTTCTGGGCTGGTGGCTGATATGAAGCTTGGATGAAGGTCCAGAATCTGCTTTAAGGAGTAGGGCAGACCCCAGGTCTGGGGAGTTAAACAGTGTGGAGGCATTAGTGTGTGCAGGTGGTTTACAATGTAGAGGCCAGAATTATCTGCTGAGGCTATGCAAGGTGGAGATGGTAGAGTGAGGCATGGGACCCACCAGGGCAAGCACAGGCAGGATAGCACAGGGCACTATGTGGTGGGATACCTACTAGGGTACTCATGGGTTGTGAGGTGCAAATCTGGGGGTGCAGGGTAGGACAGGAAGGCCCAGGACCTATGGGGAAAGGCACAGGGTGGCATGGAATGGTGCTGAGTCTGAGATACCATCCAGGGTGCTTGCAAAGTGACACAAGGCAGCAAGGGAGGGCGCAGGGTGGCATAGGAAGGAAATCTAGCTCTACACATTTATTGTCTAAACTTATCCCTGATGTTTAATTTTGTAATTCAGTTATATGAATCCTTTTGTGTTTATTTTCTTTCACTCTGTGTCTAATACAGTCTTCTGTATTTCCTAAAGAAAAATACTAATTAAGGGGCTGAAGAGATGGCTCAATGGTTAAAGGCACTTGGCTTGCAAAGCCTGGCAGCCCAGGTTTGATTCCCCTGTACCCAAGTAAAGCCAGATGCACAAAGTGGCACATGTGTCTGGAGTTAGTTTTTGTAGCCCATAAGGATGTAGGATACATTCCTTCTACTATGGTAAAAGTCATCCTGTCTATTTGGTCTTGTGTAACTCTTAAAATGTAACAATCACTGTCAAAAAAAAAAAGTCATTGAGCCAGGCGTGGTAGCACACTGTCTTTAATCCCAGCACTCAGGAGGCAGAGGTAGGAAGATCGTCATGAGTTCAAGGCCACCCTGAGACTACATAGTGAATTCCAGGTCAGCTTGGGCTACAGTGAGACCCTACTTCGAAAAACCAACAAAGAAAAAACCATTGAGATATACAATTAAAATGGAAACATGGGGACTAGAAAGATGGCTCCATGGTTAAGACACTTTACTGCAAACCCTAAGGACCTGGTTCAGTTCCCCAGTACCCATGTAGAGCCAGATGCACAAAGTGGCACATGCTTCTGGTGTTCGTTCATTTGCAGTGGCTAGAAGCCCTGGCACGCTCATTCTTTTTCTCTCTCTACCTCTTTCTCTCCCTCAGATTAATTAAATATCTACTAAATAATTAATTTTTAATGGAGACATGGGCTGGAGAGATGGCTCAGTGGTTATAGGCACTTGCTTGCAAAGCCTGACGGACCAGGTTCAAATTCATAGTACCCACATAAAATTAGACACACAAAGTGGTGCATGAATCAAGTTCATGTGCAGTGGTAGGAGACCCTGGCATGCCCATATTCACTCACTCATTCTCTCTTTCTCTTTCTCTCTCTCTCTCTCTCTCTCTCTCTCTCTCTCTATTTCTGTCTCTCAAGTAAATAAATAAAATATTTTTTAAAGAAGACATATTTTATTAACTTTATTATACCTCATTTTAAGTTTGGAAAAATTAATGATCAGACTGAAGTGTGCTTATCTTCTTTTAATGAGCATTTGGCAATGTAATAGAAACACAAGACTGTAATAAATAGAGTTGGGTATTTTCTTTTCCAGGGAGTACATTCTAGTGAGATATTTCCCATATTGTCCAGCATTCCTGAGGCTGAAAAGTATGCTACGTTTTGGATCTGCAAAGCGAAGTTATTGGCAAGTAAAGGCACTTTTGATGTTATTGGACTCTATGAGGAGGCCATTAAAAGTGGGGCAACTGTGAGTATCTGTCTTGATGGATAACTTCTTGAAATTCCCCTTCCATGTGGTTTCAGTATTCCTCGCAGTAAGATGCTTGTACAGGGCAGTATTAAACTTCGCGTAGGGGGACAGAAAAGGGTAATGGGGGCAATATGATCAAAGTGCTTATGGGCATGTATCAAATGTTGCAATGAAAACCATTGTTTTCATCACCTAGATCAAATGAAACCTATTGTTTTACACAAGTGTTACAAGCTAATAAAAACTTCTAACTAATTTTATAATGCTAGACACAGAATATGATGTATAATAATAGATCCTTTGTGAACACATTAATTAAAATATTTCATAGAAAGTGTTACATTTAAACCAGTAGAATCAGTTTTCTTGTCAAGTAACTGTCTCACCATTAATTACAGATATATACAGCTATGGAAAGTAATAATGAAAAGTTACACTATAGCATTAATATCTAAAAGAAAGAATCTTCCCATACAAATCTAAAATATACTAGTCAGATAGTTCTTTACATTTTCATTCATCAAGACCTCGCTCTTTCCCTTTTCCTGCTTCCCAGAGCAAACTGGCTCTTTTTACCTCTGTAGTTCCGAAGACATGCTGATGCTGCTGTTTCTTCAGTTGTCCCCTAGATGTACTTTGTGCACTTCCAGATGAAGAAGATGTGCCCTCTTTTATACACACCTTCCCAGATCTCCATCACGCACACACACAGACAGCCCTGCTGTCCTTCTGGCGCCCCTTGGCCATACCTCACGCTTCCACTAATCAGTGCCATCTGGAAGAACTGGTCACGTTAGTGTTCACATTATGAATATGTAAGAAACAATTTAGGGGTAGAGAGATACTTCAGCAAGTGAAGGCCTGAATTTGGTCCCAGAACCCATGTGAAAATGCCAGGCATAGCGGTGCATGCGTGCCAAGCCAGCACTGTAGAGGCAGAGACAGACAGGTCCCTGGGGCTTGCTGGATGCTAGTCCAGCAAGCTCCAGGCCAATGAAGACCCTGTCTCAAAAAAAAAAAAAAAGAAAGGTAAATGGTATTTCTGAGGAATGACACCCAAGGTTGTCTTTTTTAAAACACACACATTTTAAAAAAGAGAAACAAATATATGGAGCCATGGAGCCATGATGTATGTACTATAATTGTTTTGCCTTTCAAACACAACTTTTACTTTGCTAGCATTAATTATTTTCTTATTTTGCCTTTGCTTAGTTTTCTGAGTACTTATTATATAACTAATTTTCATATGGTTTGATTTTTTTAAATTTCTAAATGCTTTTTTTTTTATTGTCCATAATGAGTTACATTATTTCGTGGGCAAACAATGAGTTGTTATCCCCAATTCCCCAATGCCCCCCCTCCCCATCCCCAGTCAGCTGGATATCCTCCTCCATGGGTCAGCTGGATCAGTCCTTGTGACAGGGGACCATGGATAGCCAGGTTCTCCTGGCCCTAGTATGTTGTTATTGAGGGGTGCCATGCCTCTGGATAGTCTCCCCACCACGGCTCTCACAATCTTTCCGCCCCTCTTCCACTCAGTTCCCTGAGTCGTGGTGGATGAGTATTAAGGCTGCTTTAATGTTGTGAGGTTAGGGGTCTTTGTGTCGAAAATCGTTGGTTTCTGTCTCACTGACTTATCCTGTGTTGATTGAATGGCTGTGGCTGTGGGTCCCTTGTTCAGCCTGTCATTCTCTGCGGGGTTCCATATGGATCCTCATCTCCTTCCAGGATCTCAGCTATCAGCCTACAGTCGTTAGTAGGGTTAGATGGGCCCCAGCTCTCTCACTGCATCCTGAAAAATACAAACACAATCTCCATCGGAGACTGAGATTGGTGTAGGTAAACAAATATACACAATTCTGGATTACCTAGATTCTATTTTTAGTAGCCTCCCCGTCAGTCGGTCCCATAGCGCATCCTTTCTTGGGAGCCCAAGAGTACGGGATCCGGTGCCTATCGCCCTGAATCCTAAGTTCCAGACAAGGGCTCCCCCTCACTAAGTGGAAAATTTGGCCGAATTTGAAAGCTGTTGATTGTCTCCCCCAGGCCCAGGCTCCTCCATTGCACAAGTGCTCCTTTCTTGGTTCGCTATTCTCTCCCAGTAGGAGGTATGGTCAGCCTATTCATGGCCACAGACTGTGTTTCATGCCAGTGGCCTCTGTTTATTCCAGCTGTCGTTGATCAGTTTCCCCTGGCAGCCTGTGCAGTGCCTTCCAGCACTACACTAACTGCCTTCTGGGGGCTGGATACCGTTCCAGACCTCGAAGGGTCTCTCGATTCTGGTCTATGGTATACTGTGGTTTCTTCAGCAACAGGGTTTTGCCTCAGGCTTGGGGAGGGCATTCAAGAGCTTTGACAGAATTCTGTCTTGTTTTTGGAACCTCATGGGTCGCTTTGGTCAACAGCTCAGTGAGGGAAGGAACCGGTGGTTGGAACCAGGGGTTGTCAGACTGATCAAATTATTCACAGGCTTAGACTCTCTCCCCTACCACTCATGGCCCCCTCTTGCATGTCGACGCCCACTACTTTCTCAATAGGTTACAGTATGCTCGTGAGGATTTTATGTTTTTGAACCTAATTTGGTTTAGCCTCATGCTTAAGCCATTCCCCTCCCCCCATCCCTTACCCCTCATTCATAACCTCTCACTTCTTTCTACTAGTCTGCGTAGAATTTACGGTTATCCTGCTTAAGGACCACATATGAGGGAGAATATGCGGCATCCGATTCTCTGTTCTTTTGAGTGTTCACTTAGTAAGATCTGCTCGAAGTCAGACCATTTTTTCCTAAATTTCGATATGTCATTTTTCCTTTCAGCAGAGTAAAATTCTGTTGTGTAAATATACCACAGTTTTTCTGTTCATTCCTCCATGGATGGGCATTTGGGTTGATTCTAATTCTTGGCTATTATGAGTTGAGCTGCTATAAATACAGTTGTACAAATGTTTCTGTGTCAAGATGTAACATCTTCTGGATAGATGCCTAGTAGAGGGATAGCTGGGTCCATTGGTAGTTCTATGTCCATTCTGTTCAGAAGTCTCCACACTGCTTTCCATAGCGGTTGAACAAGTTTGCAATCCCACCAGCAGTGAATGAGGGTTCCTTTTTCCCCCGCATCCTCGCCAGCAACGATTGTTGTTGGTTTTCTTATGATTGCCATTCTGACTGGGGAAAGGTGGTATCTCATTGTGGTTTTGATTTGCATTTCCCTGATGCTTAAGGATGCTGAGCACTTTCTCAGGTGAGAAAAGGCCATTTGTGTTTCCTCCTCTGTGAATTCTCAGTTGAGATCAGTGCCCCATTTTGTGAGGGGGCTGTTTGCTTTTTTTGTTATTAATTATTTTTGAGTTCTCTGTAGGTTCTGGAAATTAGGTCTCTGTCTGAGTTGTAGCTGCCGAAAATCATCTCCCAGTTAGAAGGGGGTCTATTGACTCTGAGAACGATGTTTTTGTCTTTACAGAAAGCTTTTGAGTCTGGTCAGGTCCCATTGGTTAAGTGACTGTTGCAACAGGAACTTATTCCCTATTCCTATCTCATATAGGATTCCTCCCATTTTTTCTTCCAGGGTATTTAGGGTTGTATGGTTAATATTGAGGTCTCTGATCCATTTGGAGTTGATCTTTGTGCATGGTGAAAGGAGTGGGTCTATTTTAATTTTTTACACATGTTTATCCAATTTGTCCAGCACCATTTGTTGAATATGCTATCTTTAGCCCAGCTTACATTGTTGGCACCCTTGCTGAAGGCTAAGAAGCTGAAGTTACTTGCATTAAAGGCTGGATCTTCAATTCTATTCCACTGGTCAGACTTTTTCTGCCAGTACCATGCTGTTTTAGTCACTATGGCTTTGTATGTTTTTTTATTATATTTTATTTATTCATTTTCAAGCAGAGAGGGGGGGCACCAGGGCCACCACCTTGTGGGTCTGGCATATGTGGGTCCTGGGGAATTGAACCAGGGGCCTCCGTCACTGGAGGCAAGTACCTTAACCGCTAAGCCATCTCTCCAGCCCGGCTTTGTATGTTTTAAAGTCAGGTATGGTGATACCTCCTGTGTAATTTTTTTTTTTACTCAGAATAGTTTTAACTATTCAAGGTCTCTTACCCTTCCAAATAAATTTTGAGATTATTTTATCTATGTCTGTGAAGGTGGATGGGATTTTTATTGGCATTGCGTTGAATCTGTAGATTGCTTTTGGCAGGTTTGCCATTTTTACTATATTGATTCTACTACATTGATCCATGAGCATAGAATGTCTTTCCATTGTCATATCCTCCTCTATTTTTTCCCTCTTGAGTGTTTCAATATTTTCCTTATATAAGTCTTTCACTACCTTGGTTAGTGATATTCCCAGGTATTTGATTTTGTTTGAGGATATAGAGAATGGGACAGTTTCTCTGATGTCTTTTTCCGAATCTTTGTCTTCTGTATATAGAAAGGCTACTGATTTTTGTGTATTAACTTTGCATCCTGCCACTCTGCTAAAGGCATTGATCACATTCAGGAGTTTGCTGATACTGTTCTTTGGATCTGATATGTATAAGATCATGTCATCTGCAAAGAGGGATAGTTTGGCTTCTTCCTTTCCGATTTGTATCCCTTTTATGCTGTTCTCCTGTCTTATCGTTTGGGCTAGAACTTCAAGCACTATGTTAAAGAGCAGTGGTGAGAGTGGACACCCCTGTCTTGATCCTGAGTTAAGCGGGAACTCCTTGAGTCATTCTCCATTGAGGATGATTTGTGCTTTAGGAGATCTGTTTATTGATTTTGTCATGTTGAGGTATAGGCCATCTATGCCTATTCTTTCCAGGGTTTTTAACATGAAGTGGTATTGAATTTTGTCAAAAGCCTTCTCAGCATCAATTGAGATGACCATGTGGTTTTTATA
>PVHP010025934.1:0-25101 GCA_004024765.1 Zapus hudsonius | reverse complement strand
CTTTCCCCTACTATGGCTCATGTTTTAAAACGTTATTTATAGCTTAGAAAAGTTTCAGTTCCACAAATCATTAGCAGTAAATATAAATTTTAGGATTACTATTAAATTCTTGAAATGGCTCTACTTAGGTTCTTTTATATATGAGCTGTACTATTTCAAGGCAATTCAAATTTTCTTCTGCAGAAACTAATCTCGATTGCTCTGAAGCAATCACACAAAATAACTTGCTTGCTGTTACACTCCCCACTGTCATGCCATATTATCATTTTTGTTAACTTTGCTGTAAATATGAAATAACGTTCCAGGGCTGGAGAGATGGCTTAGCAGTTAAGGTACTTGCCTCCAGTGCCTAAGGCCCCAAGTTCAATTCCCCAGGACCCACATAAGCCAGACCCACAAGGTGGTGGCCCTGGTGCTTTCTCTGTCCTCTCTCTCTCTCTCTCTCTCTCTCTCTCTCTCTCTCTCTCTCTCTCTCTCTCTCTCTCTGTATTTCTCTGCTTGAAAATGAATAAATAAAATATTTTTAAAAGAAAAAAAATAATGTTCCATCATATTTAGGTATCTCATTCTTATTTAATTGGGGTATCAGCAATGTAAACCTAGTCTTCATTTCTTTTTCTCTTATTATTTAATGTGTGAATGTGAGTGCAGGTATGCATGTGTTTCTGTGTGTGTGTGTGTGTGTGTGTGTGTGTGTGTGTGTGTGTGTGTAACACCAGTGTTTATGTGTGGAGGTCAGAGGCAGATTTTAGGTCTGTCTAGGCTGAGTCTCTCATTGTTGTTCACCACTCCATTCATGAGGCCAGCTAGTTCATGAACTTTCAGGAGATTCTCCGGTCTCTGCCTCCACCCTGGGATTACAGAAGACCATCACAGATTTTGGTTGTAGGTCTAGCAATCTGAATTCAGGTTCCAGAATTGTGTGGCAATGACTCCATCCACTGAACCATCTCCCCAGCCCATAGTCTGCGTTTCCACTTGAAGGATAGCTCCTCTTTGTAATGAGCTAAGACTTCTGAGTCAGGCGTGGTGGTGTACGCCTTCAGTCCCAGCATTCGGGAGGAAAAGGTAGGAGGATCACGTGAGATCAAGACCATCCTCTATCCTGAAAATACATTGTGAATTCCAGGTCAATCTGGGCTAGAGTGAGACCCTACCTTGAAAAAAAAAATATCAGGGTTTATTTTTCTTATAATTGCTTTGTCATTTAATAATTTGTCATAATAATTTATTATTTTTTTACATTTTTAAAAAATATTTTTAAATGTTTTATTTATTTAATTATTCATTCATTCATTTATTTGCAAGGAGAGAAAGAAAGAGAATGGGTGCACCTGGGCCTCTAGACACTGCAAATGGACTCCAGATGCATGTACCACTTTGCGCATCTGGCTTTATATGGATACTGGAAATTGAACCCAGGTTGTTAGGTTTTGCAGGCAAGTTCCTTAACCACTGGGCAATCTCTCCAGCCCCATTTTCTTATTTGTGTTTTAATGTTCATCTCCTATTAATGATGATCAGAATTTTCCTTCAGATATTCAATGAACACATTTAATTTTTATACATGCCTGCCTTGAACTCAAGATCCTTCTGTCTAGGTCTCCTGAGTGCTGGGATCCAAGGCGTATGCCAACATGTCTGGCTTAAATGCACTTAAAGTTGGCAGGAGACAGAGCTTCGTCTACCTGC
Organism: Zapus hudsonius; assembly: GCA_004024765.1. Taxonomy (NCBI): domain Eukaryota; kingdom Metazoa; phylum Chordata; class Mammalia; order Rodentia; family Dipodidae; genus Zapus; species Zapus hudsonius. The sequence goes on along the minus strand of PVHP010025934.1, from coordinate 23,409 downwards.
AAATCAGGATTATGTCTGGCTTTTATTGTTGAGATGCTCAAAGTATTTTCCAAATTGCAGTTAAAATATTTTATTCAAACTTTGTTTTGTTTTTTTAAGAAACACTCTAGAGCTAAGGAAATTGCTCAGTGGTTAAAGGAACTTTCTTGCAAAGCCTAATGGCCTGGGTTCAATTCCCCAGTGTGCATGTAAAGCCAGATGCACAAAGTGGTGCATGTACCTGGAGTTGATTTGCAATGGCAAGATGTGCCCATTCTCTCTCTCTCTCCCTCTCGCTCTCTCTCTCTCTCTCCTTGCAAATAAAAAATATATTTAAATAATATCAGTGGTTGAGGGTGCCTGCTTTCAGGGTCTGATGGCCAGGTTAGATTCCCCATGACCCATGTGGGGCTAGATGCACTAGGTGGTACATGCGTTTGGATTCATTTGTGGTGGCAGGAGGCCCTGGCATGCCCATTCTCTCTCTCCAAATAAATAAATAAATAAATACATATTTTATATTTTAAAAAGCACTCCCATCCATGGCAGCCTGCTTCTAGAACAGCCTCCAGTGACATCTGTCTCCTGGTGTTCACAGTCATAATACAACAGAAATAATGATGCCACTTCTGAGACGAGGGCACAGAAGGACTACAGTTTCATCTTGCTTTTCCTTTTTTCCTTTCATTTCCCCATGGAGAGGTCGACATGACAAGGACCTGAAGGACTCCAGCTACCAGTCAGGGAGGAACCGAGGCCCTCAGCCCAGCAATGCATGAGGATCTGAATCCTGCCAATAACCACGTGAGTGAGATTGGGAAAGACCTCCCCCCTCACACACACACATACACACACTGCACCTCATCAACTTCAGATGCCCTAGTCCACACAGACTGTAGCCTTGTGAGACCTCAGAGGACTAGCTAAACCGTACCTCTGACCTAAGGAAATTGGGATATTGTTTTAAACCACAAGATTATGGAGTGATCTGTAGTGTAACAAAAGTTTTATAAAAATCAAAAATTTGAATATGAAGCATTTGTAATTTTAACAGTGAACTATCTATCCTAAATTACCAGACATAATCTAGGGAGGCCAGAATTTCTGTTTGACTGGATACTGGCTGAGAATCAGACTTTATGTGTATAAATTTACATAGCTTGGGCTCCCTGATTTTAAAAATCTTGTCTCTTCTCCACTGTTCACATAATGTATTTCAAATTATTCACCCTTGCCCTACACATTCAAGTTATCAGAGAGAATTAATGAGCAAAATGGGCAGTAGTCATACTTCTGGTCCAGAAAAGACCTGTTCTACCCCACAAAGGCCACTGATAGATTTTCAGGCATTTTGGCAGTTGTTAATCATGGCTATTGGAATAATTTAAATTTCATGGGCTGGGGAGATGGCTTAGCAGGCAAGAGTGTTAGCTGTTCAAGCTGGAGGACATGAGTTCAATCCCCAGCACCCATGTAAAAAGCCAGACACAGCCATACATGCCTGTAACTCCAGTGCTGAGGGAGACAGACAGGGGGATCCCTGGGGGTGCCAAGTGTGGTGGCTGACACCTTCAATCCCAGCACTCAGGAGGCGAAGGTAGGAGATCACCATGAGTTCAAGGCCAGCCTGGGACTACAGAGTGAATGCCAGGTCAACCTGGGCTAGAGGGAGACCCTACCTTGAAAACAAATTTTTTAATGAGATAATGTAAATCTATTTCAAGGCCCCACCTAGGACATTGGGAGATGCCCCAGCAAGTGAGGGCCCCTGGAAACTAGGCTTCCCTCCCTTCATGGCACATGCATCCACCTCTACTCTGAACCTCCTGTGCTTCCTTTGACCTCTCAGTGGTAATTTAAGGAGTGGGGCCCCAGCGGGTTTGGGGACAGTGAGGTGGGAAAGCACTTGCTTCTGTTGGTAAGCAAGAGCGCTCAATGTACATACATGGGAAGGACGTTCCCTGCCCCTCCATTCTTCCTGTATGAGAGGAAATGCCCTGAGACCTCGCTCTGCTTTTCAGAGGCCTTCAGTCTTCCTACAGACTATAGTTTCTTGCCTTAACATTAATGGAGTGTGTATGGGGAGAACTACTGGGAAAGAACATTCCCAATTTATCAAGAAGAAAACTATAATGCTATTTCAATAATTATCATTCTTCAGTAAAACTATTCTACAGAAATCCATCTAGAGACACAGGGGAGCTGGCTCTGTGGTTAAAGGCACTTGTTCTACAAACTGCAAATCACAGTTCACATTCTCAGCACACATGTATAGCAGGTTGCAAAGTGGCTTGTGTGTATCTGTAATCCCAACACATCAAGGGCCATGGGAGACAGAATCAGGAGAATCCTAAATCCTAGCTAGTCTGACCTTCTCAGCATCAAACAGCAAGAGAGACTCTGTCTCAAACAAGGGAGAAGGAGAGGACCAAGTCCCCAAGGTTCTCAAGTCACCACATGTGTACCATGGCATGTATGCACCTGTGTATACACACACACACACACACACACACACACACACACACACACACAATTCATCCTGAACAAGGATCAGGGTTTAGAAGCTGTAAGGAGGTCAATGTAAAGTCAGTGTGAGGGTATTGTCCGAAAACAAAATTAAAAATTATCTTCTGAAAGAGGGCTCCAAACCTTGATGCATTCGGCTGTCAGAGGATCTTGTCCAGTCAGAAGCCAGAAGATTACTCAAAGGATATTTGCACACCAAATAAGTCACTTTCAAGTAAAATGACCTTCAGATCTGTGTTTAACATTCTCTAATCTTTTTCAAAATTAGGATAGAAAATGCATCAATAGTGTTAACAGATCTTTTACCATAATAGCATAGAAATAAACTACCATTCAAAAATCTACTTCAAAGGGGCGTGGTGGTGCATGCCTTTAATCCCAGCACTCAGGAGGCAGAGGTAGGAGGAATTCCAGGTCAGCCTGGGCTAGAGTGAGACCCTACCTCAAAAAAACAACAAAAAAAAAATCTACTTCAAGCCCAGCATGGTAGTGCATGCCTTTAATCCCAGCATTCAGGAAGCAGAGGTAGGAGGATCGCTGTGAGGTCGAGGCCAGTTTGAGACTACAGAGTGAATGCCAGGTCAGCCTGGGCTAGAGCGAGACCCTACCTTGAAAAAAAAAGACCAAAAATCTATTTCATAACTTAGAACTATTGCTAAGTAATTTTCCTTTCAACTTTTATCAGGAGAAGATCTAACATGATTGGAAGACAAAATAAAAGCAAAATTTCCCCCAAGCTCCAAAATTTGAAATTCAAGGAAAAAAATGTTCCAGATCTCAACATGAAAGGATCAAAAATAGGCAATATAATTTTCACATCTCTTGGAAAAAAAATCTGAGTCATATTGCCCACCCACATCTAACAAAAATAACAGAAATTCAATGATTCAAACAAGATACACTCTGTCATTGTCTGTAGCAATCATTTGAGTCATTCCGGAAAATTTGGAGCAAACTCTTGTCAGGGACAAAAGTATAAATTTCATGTCCTAAGGAAAATTTTGCAATGAGTTCTTTCCAGACCTAAACATGTGTTTTTCTTGTACCCGGAAGACCTTAGGGCCAGATATTGCTCTCTTTCATGAGAACAATGGTCATGTGTTGAATAAACTATGGAGAATGGGCCGTGTCATTCATTCAAGCAGAGCACAGCTAAAAGTCCAGTAGGAGTGATTAGGACTTCATCAACTGTCCTTAGGGAACAGGACCAGTAACAGGGGACAAAGGATGGGAAAGGCTTCAACAGACCCTTCCAAACTGCAGGCCAGATGGGGCCACACCTCCTCACTCTCAGCTCCCCTCCTCGAGGGTCCCACAAGCAGTGACCACCTGGGCTTGTGGCCCTTGCTCCTCTCCCCTTCCAGGGTTAGAGACCTTTTCCCTTCTGCTCCTCACAACTCCTTTCTTCCCACCCCACCCCCACCCAGGCAGTTTCCCACGGCATGAACAGCTCACTTTACTTAGTCCTGAAGAAATGACAAAAGCAAAAGGAATCCTAAAGAAGCCATCCCTGAGCTGGGGAGGCAGCACTTACCAAGCCTGGCATGGTAGCCCGTACCTTTAAAAGAGTCCCAGGTCTCTGGAGGCAGAGGTAGGAGGATCACCATGAGCTCAAGGTCACCCTGAGACTACATCGTGAATTCCAGGTCAGCCTGGGCTAGAGAGAGACCTTATCTCGAAAAAACCAAAATCAAAAAGAAGCCCTTACCACGCAAGTGTGAAAGCCTGTGTGCATCACCAGTGCTCGCCTGTAATCCCAGCACTGGGGAAGCAGAGACAGGGAATTCCCGGCAAACTAGCTAGCTAGACTAGCCGTAATGACAAGCTCTGGATCCAAATGATAGACCTCACGTAATTAAATAAGGTGGGGAGTGATAGGGGAAAACATCCAATGTCAACCTCTGACCTTCACCTATGTGCACGCATGCACGTGGGCACACACACACACCTATGAACACACATACATACACATGTACCCATGCACATGTGAACACACACTGCATGCATACGCCTGTCAAAAAAAATAATTAGTTAAGCAAGCAGATCATCTCTGAGCCTGTCAGTCTGCAAACAGCAGGCCTGGCTTCATGAGTAACTCTGATCTCTTCATTTTTCTCATTCTTCCTCACTCTCAACCATTCTAAGTGGCATTACTAGGGCACCATGGAATGATTCCCTGAAGGGTGCCAATGGTCTCCTGGTTGTTCAGTGAGGGCCTCTTGGCCCAGCTCCCCTGGACAGCAGTGGTGATCCACTCTCAGAGGATTCTTCTTGGCATTCCTGGTGATCCTTGCTGTTATAATAACCAACATCTACCAAGCCCTTTCCCTGTGTCCTTTTTCTCTTAGCTTTTTCTTTGCTGATGCCGCTGAGCTCCACAGGCCTCCTACACACCCCCACCCCAAGATTCCCTCAGAGCCCCTCAAGCCTCAACCCTGGAGCTGCTGAGGCCTAAATCCTCTAGCATTCAAACTGTGTTTCCATTGCCCCAAAGCTTTGACTGCCGCACCCCAATCCTCCCAGCAACCTCAGTGTCTCTCCTGGGTTCCCACTGTGAGGGTCTATGTTTGATCTCAATTGGATTAGTATGAGACATGCCTCAGGGTGGGTCTGTGAGAGGGGAAGTAGGCAGCCCAGATGGAAAGAAGTCCTGGGAAAAAGCAGTGCTGTTGCTGACATCCTCTGAAGATACCAGAACCTAGCTTCTGCCTGCCAATGTGGGCAGAAGACCAGCGGCTCTGCAGGACTTATCCAGACCTTTAACAGCAGATTGGGACTGCCCAGCATCCAGACTCCAGCTTGGGCCCTTCACCATGCACATGCCCATGACTCTCCCAGGAGATTCCAAGCCTCCAGCCTGGAACCGAGACTGTATCATTGGTCCCCTGTTCAAAGGCTTCCTGCTTCTTGGACTGAGCGGCTCTCAGATTCTCTGCTTCTATAGCATGGACATGGCTATATCTGAATTACACAGGCTGGAAAATCCAAATACATCTATTGACTCCATTCTTCTACAGAACCTTTCCTGGTACACCATGATCATATGGAGCCTCCACTTCTGCATTCCTCTTCTGCTAGTTGGCTTCTGTGTTCTCCTCCTGCCCCACAACACTCACCTCAGTCAGAAGCACCTCAGCTGTGCTGGAGATGTTGCTCAGTTTGTCAAGTGCTTGAAGTATGCGTGGGCTTAATCCTCAGGACCACATAAAATCACCTGTAATCAGAGCACTGGGGAGGGGAAGGCAGGGGGTTAGAGCTTTAGCTATATAGTGACTTTGAGGCCTGCCTGGGTTACATGAGACCCTGTCTCCAAAAGACAAATACAAATGCACTGTAGTCTTTACTGGGCTCTGTGAATTCTTCAAAACTATAAATCACATCAACACCCTATCCTACTCTGCCATTCCCTCTGGACTCTTGCAGCCCCCATGCCTGGAATTATCCCTCAAGTTTTAGCCTCTCACTCCTCCAGGTCAGCTTGAGGTGTCTTCCCAAGTTGCTTCACTGCCCTGCTCATAACACTTGAGTCCTCCTGCTCAAAGCTCACTTCCTTGGCCCAGGATGGGAGATCCTCTTGTAGCAACAAATAATAAATAAGCCTGCGTGGTCAGCAGTATTGGAGGCAGACCATTATCATCTACAGGTGATGGCTTTGAGTCCAGAGATGTCTACTTCTATCTAGTAGGACAATTTTAAGACATTTATCTAACCTCTCTGGTCCTTTCTTACCAGACAAAATTTCAGAAATGAATAAGTGTGTGATCTAAAAAGATTATGTAGGGATAGCTCAATTAGAAGTTTCCATCCTTGAAGGCTGAAGAGAATCTGATAGGTCAGATAACCTCTAACGGTAAATCATTGAGGAATAAATAAGTCAATGTATACAAGCCAATTAGAGCAATGCCTGTCATATTGCAATTACCCATAAATAGTGGCTACCATTATTTTTCAGACGAGATGAGATATGTTCAGGGTGGTAGGATTATAGACCTATCATTATTTTTCAACCCTCTCTTTCACTGCTCCCAATCAGGAACCTCTTGGCCCACCAGTTAAGTTGATCTACCCAGGAAGTTGACCTACTTGTGTAACTCTGCCCATCTCTATTGGTTAAAATTCCCTAAGGCCAGTCTCAAATGCTAGCATCTCCATGAAGCCCTGTCTAATTTCTTCAGCAGGAGGCTAGTGGGCTCCTCAGGGCTTTAAATCTTGTGCCTCTTTTTTTAATCCTTTGTCCCCAGGCCTTTTTCACACCCCCTGTCTCCCTTTGAGCCCTTCCACTCCCTTGAGTCTCCTTTTTATTTTCATGTCACATTAAACACTTTTTTGTGATGCGCATGTATGTATGCATGTTTGTAGGTGTGGGCACATATATGAGCAGATTTTACGTGTGTGTGTGCGTGTGTGTGTGTGTGTGTGTGTGTGTGTGTGTGTGTGTGCGCACGCATGTGGTGGTCGGAGAACAAGTTCAGGTTTGTTGTCTACCTCTTTTTCTTTTTTCTTTGCAAGCAGGAAGAAAGAAAGCATGGGTGCATCATGGCCTCTTGACACTGTAAATCAACTCCAGACATACACACCACTTGTGTATCTGGCTTTACGTGGGTACTGGGGAATTGAACCCAGGCCAGTAGACCCTGCAGGCAGGCACATTTCAACCACTGAGCCATCTTCCTAGTTCTACAACTCTTTTTGAGGCAGGTCTCTCACTGGCCTGAAGCTCGCCAACTAGGCTAGACAGTCTGGCCAGAAAGCTCCAGAGATCCTCCAGCACAGGGACTGTGGACTTGCCTAGGATTTTGTGTGTGTTCTTGAGATTAAACTCAGGTCCTCATGCTTGCAAGGTGTAGTGGTTTGATTCAGGTGTCTTTCATCAATTTAATGTGTTCTGAATGCTTGATCCCGAGCTGATGGCAGCTTTGGAATTGGAACCTTGTTGGGGCTGTGTTGTTCGGGTGGGCTTATGGAGGTTTTAGCAAGGTTCCCCTTGCCAGTGTTTGGCACACCTTCCTGTGGCTGTTTGCAGTGCTGTGGCGGAGGTGATGTCCACCCCTCTGCTCATGCCATCATTGTCCCTGCCATCATGGAGTTTCCCCTTGAGACCCTAAGCCAAAATAAACCCATTCCTCCCATCAGCTGCTTTTGCTTTTTTTTTGTCTGATTCTTTTTTGAGAAGGTTGACTACAACACAAGGCAAGCATTTTACTGAACTATTCCCCCAGCCCTAAACACACACCTTTGAATTTGTGCTGGTAGAGTCAGGGACCAACAAGAGTTCTCAGAGAATCTCCATTACCATTAAGTGGGAAATGATAGCTGCTTAGCAGGTAGGTTAGAGGGAGCTGCTTCATAAGGAAGCCCCTTCTTTGAGCAGTTCTTTGAGGAGTTTGGACAATGTAAGCCTAAATATGAACCCAAACCTGATGAGCTTTCAAGGTGTTAAGTTCCCTAAGTAGGTAGATCATAAAGCCTCTTCTGTGTAAAAATGGCTCTCTGTCCAGGAAATGAAGGTAGAAAGAATGTCATGTCACATACCAAGTGAGGCATGTGGGAAGTGGCTATGGAAAAGGGAGAATGGTCTGAGAGGTCCGAGGTATTTGGCCTGGCTGAGGCAGGTGAGTCCCCATTAGGCCATGGTGGAGAAAGAGGCATCTGCAGAGCCCTTCCACCTCATGAGCAAAATGCCTGTCACCCCTGCCTTTGTGCCCTGCTCTCTCTCAGTAGACAGGCCACAGGTATTGGTTAGAAAAGAATGGAATATATGAATTCAGTTAGGTTTCTGTGAGGCCAAGTCTTTTTCTGGAGAGCTCCATCTCACCTGAGCCAATGCTGCGCACCCAGGAGCTGAGATGTTTGGCACCTATTCTACAGGGACAGGAGTCCAAATAATTGGCTTATACATGCAGAGGTTTCCATTATTCTTTAATTTGCTTGCTTTTTTTTTTTTTGAGGTAGGGTCTCACTCTAGCCCAGGATGATCTGAAACTCACTCTGTAGCTACAGGCTGGCCTCAAATTCACAGCTATCCTCCTACCTCAGCCTCCCGAGTGCTGGGATTAAAGGTATGCACCACCATGCCCTCCCATTCTTCAATTTTCAATTGTCTGGCCTTCAACGTATCATTTAGATGACCAAGCTGATATCATGGTCTGGATCATGATATGTAGTCTAGGCTGGCCTAGAACTCACTACCCTCCTGTCTCAGTCTCCCAAGTACTGAAATAATTGGTATGGAACACCACTTGCTTCTTTATAAGCCTCTCTGAATCTCTGACCTCTTAACTAATTTTGGTGGCTGTCTCTGAGCAGTGTAGAAGGGCAAGGGGAGGAATGAAGTTCCAGTATCTACCAAGCAGAAGTAGAAGAAAGTCTCTTTTGATTAGAATCCAGCGAAAGGCCTAAAATTATATAGCAACAAAATACAAGGAAGAGAGTGTGGTGAACCATGCCTTTGATCCCAGCACTCAGGAGGCAGAGGTAGGAGGATCGCCATGAGTTTGAGGTCAGCCTGAGACTACATAGTGAATTCCAAGTCAGCCTGGGCTAGATTGAGACCCTACCTTGAAAAACAAACAAACAAACAAACAACAACAAATATATATATATATATATATATATATATATATATATATATATATATATATATATATATATATATATGAGAGAGAGAAAGGAAAGGAGGAGAAGTATGGAGAGAGGTGATGAATGAGAATAACACCACAGCCTTCTGCACTAAATACCAGTGATCCTAAGGCTGAACACAGCTGAGAAGTCTCAAGTCAAATAGGCTCAGCCAGAGACAGGAGGAAATTCTTAGCTGGATATAACAACTTCTCAAGTCTCATTGACGGAGCTAGAGAGAAGGCCATTGCTTTGCTTGAGTCTCATCTCAGTCATGGAAACAGGGTGTCTGCTATTTAAGGCTTGGAGTGTTATACACCAGCTCCAACACCTGATACCAGTCTATTCTTGAGCCAGACTCCTCCTTGCAAAGAAGGGGCCAAATTTAACCTCCTGGAATTGTGAAGATTCAGTGAGGTAAGAAGTCATATCTAGCATGTCTCTGGTAATTAGTCAATCTCAGTAATGTTAGTAAATGCTCACCATTATTATATTTTCTAGAACTTTTGCCTTCAATATCCTTGTGTTATTTGACATTATTTCAAGAAATCATGAGGACTGGAGTTAGAAATGGTGATAAAGTTGAAGATGGGCTGGAGAGATGGCTCAGTGGTTAAGGTGCTTGCCTGCAAAGCCTATTGACCCCAGTTCAATTCCATGGTACCCACATAAAGCCAGATGCCCAAAGTGTCACATGCATCTGAAGTTCGTTTGCAGTGGCTGGAGGCCTTAGTATGCCCATTTTCTCTGTTGATCTCTCTTCTCTCTCTGCTTGAAAATAAATAAATAATTTTTTAAGTTGAAGCTATTGTGCTTGGGTTGTAGCTCACATTCATAGCATGAGATGGGTCCCATCTCAACAGCACACACATGCACATGCAAAGTTGAGGACATAATGAAGCATTCATTTCTAAGCAGAAAAGGAAACAGAAATGTGAGAAAAAAAGAGAAATATATTCAATGGGAAATGTACGTAAATGCCTTTATTTTGTATTTTGTATTTATTTAGTATTGGGGATTGAACCTAGACCTAGTGTATGCTAAGCAAGCCCTCTACCTCTGAGTCACATCCCCAGCCCTCTTTTTACTATGTGTGTGTGTGTGTTTTAAACTTCCTTTATTTTGAGACAGGAGCTCTCTAAGTTACCTGGGAAGGCTTTAACTTGGAATTCTCCTGAGCCTCCCAAGCAGCTAAAATGACAGGCCTGTACCACCAGGTTCAGCATACAAATGCCCTCTAACCAACTGAAATTACTTTTATGCTTTCTGACCCCCCAAAAAGTATTATATAGAACTGGCTCAGGGAATGTTTCTGTATGATCAATGTAGAATAGCTTCCCTGGCATTACTGTACATCTACCGGTATTCTGTGAGGTTTTCATTCCTGATGTGAATGGAGCTATAAGATGCTGAGGATTTTAGTTGTCAGGTTTAATAGTTTCCTATTTATTAAAGAGCCAGACACAATGTAAGACCTGGGTGAAAAAGTAAACCTCCCAGTAAAACAAAGAAGGTCATCATGTTCTTCACACTCAGTGTTGGCCACTGTGTCTACAGCAGATACAGAAAACCCTGGCTTCCAGATAAGGAGCTGAGAACAAAGCCAGCCTACATCCACAGGGACCCCTTTTCCACTTGCCTAATCAGCCTTGTGGCCTGAGCTGCCATCCACATTTATTTCTGCCTTTTTGCTTCATTTGTATCACCTTCAAGGATTTTGAAAGAATGAAGTTTTGTCCAAAGTAAACTCTCTTTCCCATGATAGATTATATGTGAAATAAAACACACTATTTACTTGTTTGCTCAATAAACACTTTTGGATGACCTCCAGTGTGCCAGGCACTGAGTGAGGGGACATAAAGACACATGGTCTCTGCCCTTGAGGAGCTCACTAAGTAAAAAGAAATAAGTGGGTGAACCAGGAGGTAATTCCTGCACTTGGGAGGTTGAGGCAGGAGGGTAACAAGTTCAAGACCAGCATAGACTATATAGCATGTTCTAAGCCAGTCTGGGATATGTAATGAAACCTTGTCTCAAATAATAATAATAATAATAATAATAAATAAATAAAAACTCTCTGGGCATGGTGGCCCATGCCTTTAATCCCAGCACTTGGGAGGCAGGTAGAAGTAGAAGATTTGCTGCGAATTTGAGGCCACCTTGGGACTACATAGTGAATTCCAGCCTGGGGCTAGAGGAAGACACTACCTGGCAATCCTCCTACCTCTGCCTCCCGAGTGCTGGGATTAAAGGCATGCACCACCACACCCAGCAAGGCTGCTTTTTTTTTTTTTTTTTTGGTGCAAGCAAAATTCTTTAGCCACTGACCCATCTCCCCCAGCCCAGTGAGCTTCCTGCCTCTACCTCCCAAGTAGATTACAGGTGTGTGTCATTATTCCTGGCCTGATTTGATTTCCTTCATGAAATTCACTAAGATAGACCTAGCAGTCACACTTGTTTTGACAGGCATTCTTGTAAGATTACCCTTCCACCTCCTGCCTAACTCAGAGCACCTTATCAGTGTCCTCACCAATGATCACTGGTTTCACTGTTTTCATTCTATTTTAATATCTATTCATTTATCAGAGAGGGAGAATGGGTGCACCAGGGCCACTGTAAATGAACTCCAGATGCATGTGCCACTTTATGTATCTGGCTTTACACGGGTACTGGGGAATGGAACCTGGGCCTTCCAGCTTTGCAAGCAAGCGCCTTTAACCACTGAGCCATCTCTCCAACCCCCTCCCTTTTTTAAAGATAATCTCTTCTTGAGGATGATATCTACCCAAGTGATTTTATGGGGCTGACAAAAGGTCATAGTTTAGAGATTAGCTGGGATAAGGCAGGCTGTGGAGGAAGTGTGAGTGGGTGGGAAAGCTGAGTATGAGGAAGGGGGCTTTGCAAAGGCTGGGTCAAAGCCACAAGCCTCCTTGTGGGATCCTAGGATTACAGAGCAAGAAGCCAGTGCAGAAAGGGTGGTGATAAGAAGTCACACCCCTCCCCATCAGATAGCAGAATCCTTCTTGAACTCCAGAAGATGGCTTATATGTAAGCATCCCGAGATCTAGGGACAAATAAATACCTTGGGTCCCCAGAGGAAAATACTGATACAGAGACTGACTGGCAAGAAGTTCACTGGGAAGAACCTTTGGCCCAGTCACTGTCCCGAGTGAAGGATGGAGGGGTGGGGGTAGGGGTGGACAGAAAGAAGAGCCTCAGCTGAGACCAGGGAACTCCAGAGTTAGAGAGATTCTTTAAAGCTGTCCTGAACAAGGGAGCATACCCCACTATTGACCAGCCATCGCCTACAGGATGTTCTGGCACAAGGAGATGACCCTGTGCGAGGAAATCAATTTTTGGAAGACTCAACTAAGAACCATCAGCCATCAATGTTCCCAGCATCTGGGAGGCTGAGCACAGACAGGATCCAGGCCAGAGGAGTATGAGTAGATACTAAACGATCAATCCACCCTGTTCTCATTTTGTTTCCCAGTAGATGATAAACATATTGGGAAAGACTTGCCCTTTCAACTCTCAGTAACCCCCACAATGTCTTGGCACTAGAAAGCCAAGGATAAAATGTGGCCATCCCAGATAGGATTACCAGCAGACTCCATAGTTGCTCTATCTAAAGTTCTAAATTGTTGGGTAAAGCGCGGACCCCTGGCCCCCTGCGAGGGAGCCCAAGTCTAGCCTGCCAGCAGGAGACGGGCTCCATTGGGGAGAGGTGAAAACGGTGGCCAGAGAATCACACGTGGCTGGGAGATATGTCAGGGCAAATCTCAAATCTTTATTTCAGCATCCAACCTTATATACAGTCCAAGGCTGCATTGCATAGCCTTATCTCTCTCAAAAGGAAGTTTAGCAAGCAGGAACAAGCCTACGGAAGCTCAGCAAGCAGGAACAAAGCTTATTAGCATTTACTTCTATCACCTCTGCCTCCTGGAGGCACAGGCGTGCTAGGATCAAAGGCATGTGTTACCATGCTCCCTGGGACCAAAAGGTGTAAGCTACCTCATCCGGCTGCATATTATATTCTAAAACTTAGCTCACAGTCATTCAGCCAGGCTGGGACCCAACACTAAATGGTGCTAGGTGTGGCGGCACAGGCCTGTATATAATCCCAGCACGTGGGAGACCGAGGCAGGAGAATCACGAAGCAGAGGCCTGCCTGAGCTAGTGAGTTCAAGACCAGCCTGGACCTGCCTTAAACAAATCCTTTTTTTCTACTGTTGGATGCCAACATAACAATGTGGGTGTAGAATGTCATCCTGACTTGAAATTCCTTTCTTGCGTGGTAATTGAGGGAAAGGTGTTTCCAGAACTCTAGCCCCCTGCTAATGCAGAAGCTCGCTACTGAGTGTCTGAGGATGAGGTCCTTGGGTCAACAGCCTCAGCATTACCTGGAAAGGTGACAGAAATGCAGATCCAGGGACCCACTCCAGCCCCACCATGGGAACTCACAGGTTTGCAGTGAGCAGGTGGGTGGTGAACATGCAGCATGAGTTACAGCAGGCACATGCCCTGTCTAAGGAAGAGCCAGACCAGAGCAGAAGGAAAGAATACCAGGGGGCTGGGGAGACAGCTCAGTAGTTAAGATGTTTGCCTGCAAAGTCTAGCACCCATTCTCTCTATCTCTCCTCTCTTTCTCTCTCTCTCTCTGCTTGCAAATAAATAATTAAAAAAAAAGAGAGAGAAGGAAAGAATATCAAAGGCCAAGCAGGAAAAAAGATAGGTGAGCTCTGATATTCAGGACCTGATTCCACCCAAGAAGAGGTGTGGGGCAAAGATGCATTCTTCAGGGTTCCATGCTGGCTGCCATCTCCTCACTGTAGTAGAAGGAAGGTGTACCCCTTATTCAGGACAGTACGTCCTTTACATAGAAAAGACAAGCCTGAAGCCGGGCATGGTGGCGCAGGCCTTTAATCACAGCACTTGGGAGGCAGAGGTAGGAGCATCCCCGTGAGTTCAAGGCCACCCTGAGACGACATAGTGAACTCCAGGTCAGCCTGGACTAGAGCGAGACCCTACCTCGAAAAACCAAAAAACAAAAAAGAAAAAAGAAAAGACAAACCTGAAGCCAGGCGTGGTGGCGCACGCCTTTAATCCCAGCACTCGGGAGGCAGAGTTAGGAGGATCGCTGTGAGCTCAAGGCCAGCCTGAGACTACATAGTGAATTCCAGGTCAGCCTGGGCTAGTGAGACCCTACCTCGAAAAACCAAAAAAAAGACAAGCCTGGGTCAGAGTGCTGTTTAGGAAAGAGAAGCTGGGGCTGTGAGGAGAGAAGGGGTTGGGAAGCAGGGGCTTTGGAGGCAAGGGGCAGATAGACAGACAGACAGACTGGGACAGGGAGGGACTTTAGGAGGTGAGGGGCCAGAAGTGAGGGACTGTGGGAGTGAGGGGCTTGGGTAGCAGCTCTCATTGCTTTACGCAGCCAGCCCAGCCTCAGTGAACAAAGACAGAGATGGCTCCTGCTAGACCGTGGTTCTGTTTTTGTACCCCTTATGCATCTGGGATCTACCCATGCTTGGGACATGGAAGAGAACACAATCCCTCCTAGAAAATTCTAGAATTTAGGAGGGCAGATGAGCTTATTGGAAAGACAGCAAATGGTCCCTAATCTGTATGATTAGGGGCAAAAGGATGTGAGCTGGGCCCTGGAAACGATGTGCTGAGGAGGAGTGCTCCATGAAATCCATAGGCAACCTCGGGAGAAGACTTGAAGGAGAAACAGGCCACGGGAAGATGAGAGGGCAGGGCGTGGGGAGCTGCGGGAGTGGAAGGCTGGAGGCTGGCCGACTGAAACCACTCATGCCAGCAGAGAGCTGGGCACATGAGCCAGGTGTGGTGGCCCAGGGTCTGAAGCTCCGCCTCGATCGGGTGCTAGTTAAACACAGTATGCTCAGTCATATCAGAATTTCAGCTCAACAATGAATAGTAGTTAGTGTAGCCTTGCCCCAAATAGTGTAAGACTCTTTGTTCTAAGATACTGTCCAATGTTTCTCTGAAATTCAAATTTAACTGGGCACCTCCAACTTTATTTGCTAAATCAGGCAACTCCACCTCTGGAGTTGTTGATTCATCTAATAGCCCCCCACTTGATACTTAGCTCCTCCTTAAAAGGTCGTTTTCTTATCACCACCACCCCACTTTACAGGTGAGACATATCAAGTCACAGAGCTGCCCATGGCCAGTAGGTACTGTTTCCATTTCTAACCTTGTGCTACCTGATAAGTCAAAGTCTACCTTTGCCACTTCCGTGTGAAAAAATATATGTATTTATTTTTTATTTACAAGCAGAGAGACAGAGAGAATGGGCATACCAGGGCCTCCAGCTGCTGCAAATGAACTCCAGACACATGTGCCACTTTATGCATCTGGCTTTACGTGGGTACTTGGGAATTGACTCTGCATGGTTAGGCTTTGTAGGCAAGTGCCTTAACCAGTAGGGCATCGCTCCAGCCCCCATGTGACCTTTGGAAAGTTATTAACCATCTCTGAGCGTCAGTTTCCCTGGCAAGGATAATGATTCCTAACTTACATCATTTTGTGAGAATTAAGTGAGGTAAATGAATGCATGGGAAGTGATTGGAAAGGAGTCATTTAATGGTGTTCACGATGATGGTGATGAAGGTGGCAATAATGGTGACAGGTGGTGGTGGTAATAGTGACAGTAGTGATGGCAAGGGGAGCCTTAAGCCCATGAAGCACAGTCATTCGACACTATATAAAATGAGGACACTGGGGACTGGCTTATCCTGCCTACAAGGTGGTCGCTAGCTGCTGCTTTCTCTAACTTTTCTCTCTGGCCTAGTGGATCCCAACCCACATGTGTAAGGGGTTAACCTCTGAATCCCACGTTCCTCACTGCCAGCAGCTGGTGCCTGGCCTGGACCTCCAGCACAGAGTACTGCTGCTAAGCAGTCAGGGCTTCTAGTTCTCTCTGCCATCAGAAACCAAAACCCAACACTTGAGCAGTTTGTGCCCATCTACAGTCACACGTGACAGTTTCTCTTCCTGTTGCCTAACAGCCTAATGACAGGCTGCCCATACACACACTCTGAATGACTTAAACCTACACATCCATTGAGTTAGATCAAGACAGAAAAAAAATGCACTGATTAGGTTCTAATTTAGTTATTTTCTGCCTTCTCAGGAAAGTCCTTTTCCTGGTCCCTAGCTTCCCACTGCAGCCCCCTCCTGGTTTTAGGTCTGTATAGCAATGGGTTGCCCAGACTAGGTGTGCCCTGATCTCCACTTCCTCAGCACTAGGATTATAGGCATGTGCCACAGTGCCAGTTTAAAAAAAAAAAAACAAAACTCATTTTAATTTATCGGTGTGTGTGTATGTGTATGCAAACACGTAAGTGCACAGCACAGGGCTTCTTGTTACTGTTTATAAACAAATGTCAAACACTGGCACCACTTTTGGAGATAGGTGGCTTGGGAATTGAACACAAGCTGGCGTACTGCTTTGCAGGTAAGCACCTTTAACCACTCAGCCATCTTCCCAGCCCCAATGCCAGCTTTTAAGATGTGGGTGTGGGGCTCAAACTCAAATCCTCTTGCTTACACGACAAGTTCTTTACCAACTGAGTGATCTCCGCAGCTCAGTTTCTGGACCTTAAAGGGCAAATAATATCCTTGACCCAGATTTCAACTATGTGATCTTTTTTCAATTCATGGCTCTTTGTTTTTGTCTTTATAAGACAGGGTGTCATGTAGCCTAAGTTGACCTCAAACTCCCTATGTAGCAAGGATGACCTTGAACTCCTGATCCTCTTGCCTCTACCTCTCAGATGCTGGGATCACAGTCTTGCACGACCTTACCTGACATCTTTTTTTGTTTTGGCTTGGTTTGGTTTTTCCAGGTAGAGTCTCCCTCTAGCCCAGGCTGATTTGGAATTTACTCTGTAGTCTCAGGCTGGCCTAGAACTCACAGTGATCCTCCTACCTCTCTGAAAGGCATGCGCCACCATGCCCAGCTCAACTCGTGTCTTTCCATGACTTTTGGAACCTCTGGCTCTGGACTTGCCACCAGACTATGACTCATCTTCTCTCTACTGGTTTCCTGTCCTTTTCTCCTAAGTGAAATCCCAACCCTCCTCAGACTCTCCCAGCCCTAGGGCTCTCCCAGTCCCAGTACCCAAGACCCTTAACCACCCTCCCCACAACACCGGCAACGCACGGAGTCTGGCCATCTGGCCCTCATAAAATGTCCCAGGCTGTGTGCCAAGTTGCACTGCAGATTGTGTGGCCCTCGGTTCCCTAGGAAACCGTGGAGGGGACTGGCTGCCAAGTCGATGGAGGGTTTCGGCCATGTGGTTGGCCACCTGGGCAGAAGCCTGGCTGATTGCTTTCTTATCTGGCAGTTCTCCTTCCTGAGTCTCTGAACCCAACCTTAGCTTTAGTCACCTGACTGTGGGCTGTAGAAACCTGTTCCTGTGAGCACCAGCCCTTCTGGGTCACAGGCACCTTGTCTATCTAGATGCCCTGCCTAGATTCTAAAGCTCATCTTGGTCCTGGAGTCGCTTCTGCGTCACCTGAGCCTGTGAGGATTAGCCTGGAAAAGTCATCATCAGTTCCTCAGAATCTATGTCTCTTTGTCACCACCACCAGAATCACGACGACTTTCCCTGGATCAACAAAACCTTGAAGCTGTATCAGAGTCCTGCCTTCACTCGCCCACTTACTCAACAAATATTTGTGGAGTGTGTTCTGGCCAGATAATGTGTTAGCTGGTTTCCCAACAAGGAATGGATAAGTCGTGGTAAGGACTCACTGGAAGGTGTCAAAATAAACGGTTTCAAAGAATGAGGTGTCACAGTAAGGTGGGGGTCAAGTTCCAAAGGAGCCTCTGAGGAGAGGTCTACCACATGACCCAGCATACAGAAAATACCATCCACAGTAAGTGATATGGAAGGTGGGCTGAACCTAGTTTAGAGCAAGGGCAGCAAGTAAGTATAGTGGGAACCCCAGATTTCATGTGTGTGTGAGAAAACAAAACAAGGGGGCTGGAGAAATGGCTTAGTGGTTAAGACACTTGCCCGCCAAATCTAATGACCTGGGTTCAGCTCCCTAGTATCCACGTAAAGCCAGATGCACAAAGTGAAGTATGCATCTGGGGTTTGTTTGCAGTGGCTAGAGGCTCTGTGTGCCCATTCTCTCTCTCTCTCATTCTCTCTCTCTCTCTTTCTCTCTGTCTCTGTCTCTCTGTCTCTCTGCTTGGAAATAAATAATTTTTTTAAAAAAAATTGAAAATGAAAATCAAGGAGAGGAGCAACTCAAAATAGGAGACAAGGGTTGGGAAGTCACCGAGTGGTCCTACGTAGCATTTGTCTTAGTTGAGATGCACAACAGGAAATTCATTCAGCCCTGGGGTCAGAGATTGAATCAGAGGGAAGGTAAGGCCCAGGCTGAAGGATCAGGGAGGAGATGGTGGCAGGGATCCAAGAAGGAAATGATAATACCTGAACCATGGGAGTGGCAAAAAAAAATTAGGAAAGTCAGACAAGAGGGCTTGGCATGGATCTCACATAAAGTGCAAGGACTGATGGCTGGCTGGCTGGCAGCACACTGTTGCCAGGAATTGTCACTGAGGAATGGAGGAGGAAGGGCAAACTTGTCGAGAACAGGGGACAAGGCTACTGGTCATCCTGTGAAATGATCATAGCCGGGGACAGGTCTGAGAGATCGCAGCAAAGCCATGAACATGCAGGATAAGGGCAGAGGCTGATGAAGAAGGAAGCAATCGGAGAGCAGAAAACCTTGGCAGGAACCTTGCCCAAGTGATCAAAGTCAAACAAGACATCGTGTGTCTGTAATAGGATGGCCCACAGAACAAGTGATTCTGTGGTGTCCCTGTCCAGACATGGGGAGCATCAGAGAGGCTCACATGGAGGGACCCTCCTCCAGATGACTAACTTATGTTTTCCAAGAGTCACACTGGAGCCAGACGAGGTGGCGCACAACTTTAATCCCAGCTCTCAGAGGATCACTTTGATTTGGAGGCCACCCTGAGACTACATAGTGAATTCTACGTCAGCCTGGGCTGGAGTGAGACCCTACCTGGTGGAGGTGGGGGGGAGAGATAAAAAAGTGTTACACTTATGAAAGACAAAGACTGAAGAAATGTTCTGGATGAAAGGAGACTAAAGAACCAACATGTAATACTAGACCAGAAAAGAAAATACAAAAACCACTTTCTTTTTCCTTTTGCCACAATTGCATAATGGAATTTAAAATAATCCAGGTGTGGTGGCACATGCCTCGAATCCCAGCTTTCAAAAAGCAGAGGTAGGAGGATCATAGTGAGTTTGAGTTTGAGGCCAGTTTGGGACTACAGAGTGAGTTCTGGATCAGCACGGACTACAGTGAAACCTTCCCTCGAAAACAGAAACAACAACAGGGGCTGGAAAGATGGCTTAGCAGTTAAGGTGCCTGCCTTCAAGGCCTAAGGATCTGGGTTTGATTCCCCAGTACCCATGTAAAGCCAGCTGCACAAGGTGGCACATGTTTATGGAGTTCTCTTGTATGCCCTTTCTCTCTGTTCTCTCTCTCTCTCTCAAATAAATAAATTTTAAAAAGAGAAAAAATAACAAAAGTTGAAATAAAGTTGATAGCTTAGACAATAGTACTGTATCGGTATTATTTTTCTCAATTCAATCATTGTACTGTGTGAATAAATGCCTTTTTTAAAGGAAATACAAATTGTAGTATTTGCGGTAAAAATAGAATTATGTCTATAATTTCTTCTCTATAGTTCAGAAGAAAACTATGAATGGATAGTCATATGACAGAGTGTTAATACTTAGGGACTCCTAGAACACAATAGTGGAATTCTTGGTAATATTCTTTTCCAGTTTTCTATAAGTATGAAATGATCTTGAGATATGTATTAAATACTAAATATTTACTAAATGGAGTTGAATCATAATCCCCTATATCTATCTTAAAAATATTTATTTATTTGTAAGCAGAGAGAAAGAATGAGAATGCCAGGGTCTCTGCCACTGCACGCAAACTCCAGACACATGCACCACTTTGTGCATCGGCATTTATGTGGGTACTGGAAAACTGAGCTCCAGATCTCGGCCGTCAGGCTTTGTAAGCAAAGGCCTTTAACCACTGAGCAATCTTTCCTGCCTCCTGTATCTATTTTTAAGTGTATAATTCAGAACCACAGATGGTAGCACATGCTTACAATCCCAGTCCTTGGGGCGCAAAGGCTGAGGCAGAAGGATCACCACAAGTTTGAGGCCAGTCTGGTTTATATACTAAGTTCTAGAACTGCCAGGGTTACATAGTAAGACCCTGTCTCAAAACACAAAGGGGGAGGGGGATAATACAGTAGTATCAAAGAGTTGTCATAAGGGGACAGACAGGAGGGAAACGGGGACACATTCACAAGATTTGATCATACAATGTAGATACTTATTCATAATAAAGATATAAAAAAGAGTTGTTATAAGTCTGTGGTTATTTTCAAATAAAGTTTAAAAGGGAGAAGCAGGCATCCTAGGAGGCAATGGAAGGAGCAGGCTATGGCAGGAGGGGAGCTAGAGCTTGGATGTGAGGACAGCTAAGGGAACAGAGTATCCCCAAGGGTCCCCACTACATCTGAGGGGTCACAGCCTCCAAGAGGTCTCCATAGCAGAGATGTCACATAAGCACAAGGGAGACATAAATCCCACGAGTATAATCTAGAAAGCACCCTTTCTAGTCTCCTTCAGCAAACACTACTGGAAGAAAAGGGGAATCTAGAACATTCTTTGAAACCACTGACTCTGTGGATGAAAAACTGGCTTTAGAATTCCTGCCAGTTTTTTTTTTTTTTTTTTTTTTTTTTTTTTTTTTTTTTTTTTTTTTTTTTTTTTTTTTTTTTTTTTTTTTTTTAGGTAGGCTTTCAGTCTAGCACAGGCTGACCTGAAATTCACTGTGTCGTCTCAGGGTGGCCCTGAATTCATGGCGATCCTCCTACCTCTGCCTTCCAAGTGCTCGGTTTAAAGGTGTGTGCCACCACGCCCAGCCCTGCCAGTGTTTGTGTGGCTGAAGTGGATCCAGATCTGAGCTTCTGTCTGAAAGGTATGACGTGAGCCGGCTTGGTGGGTCCAGTGAGTCTCCCCAGCCTGGGTGTGAGTTCAGAGAGCTGGCTCACATCATGGCTTTCATGAATGGGGCAGGATAAACTGGGTTTGGTGGCATGCACCGGTAATCTCAGCATTCTGGAAGTGGAGGCAGGAGGATCCGGAGTTCAAGGCTAGCTAGCAAATTTGAGACCAGCCTGGGATACACCAAACCCTATCCAGGGTGGAGAGAGAGAAAGAGAAAGGGAGGGAGGGAAGGAGAGAGGGAGGGAGGACAGGACTGGGAGTTTAGAATAAAAACTAAAAGAGGTTAAATGCAAACAACTGGTCATGTCCCCTCTGAGGTATAAGGTTCACAGAAATATGGGGACCATTGTAGGTTCATATGTATTGCTTTCAGTTGCACATTGAACTTGACTTGGCTAAAGTACAGGGCAAAGTCAAGAATCCCAAGGAATGAGGCACATTCCTGCCACATAAAAACTAACATTGTTTATTGGGGTGTGAGATCGATACAGACAGGCCAAGGGAAGAGATAACTCAGTCAAGTTTTTCAGTTATGAAACGAGGAAAGATACAGGTAGTGAGCCATCCATCTAGAGGGGAAGAAGGATTTCTTGCATTGTAAGATGGACAAGACTTCAGAATCTTGATGGAGATAAAACACCAGTGAGAAGAAAAGACAGACTATTTGTATTGGGGAGGTTGGTCCTTTGTGCAAGTAGATGTGTACATGTGCGTGTTTGATGGGGTGCATGTGGGGGCCAGAGGACAACTCATCATCATCCCTCAAGTGCCTTTAGTCATTTTTGTTGCTGTTGTTTGAGGTAGGGTCTCACTCCAGCCCAGGCTAACCTGGAATTTACTCCGTAGTCTCAGGCTGGCCTGGAACTCACAGTAATTCCTCCTAGCTCTGCCTCCTGAGTGCTGGGATTAAAGGTGTGCGCCGCCATGACTGGCTTTAATGGTTTTTTGAAACAGGGTCTTTCACTGGCCTGGAACTTGCCAATTTGACTAGAAGGGCTGCCCAGGGAGCCCCATTTTTTAGACGTGGTAGGTTCTGGGGATCAAATTCAGGTCCTTATTCTTGCTTGGCAAGCACTTGCCAACTGAGCTATCTCTTCTGATAGATAAAATGGGTATATGCATATACATACATATGTAGATAGAATATTTATGGGAGAAAGGCAACAGCAATGGGATTTAGTTGGTTCTTTACATTGTGCCTTATTAAGACCACCAGGGCTGGAGAGATGGCTCAGCGGGGCTGGAGAGATGGCTCAGTGGTTAAGGCACTTGCCTCCAGCGCTAAAGGCCCCAGGTTCAATTCCCCAGGACCCACATAAGCCAGACCCACAAGGTAGTAGCCCTGGTGCTCTCTCCCTCTCTCTCTCTCTCTCTCCCTCTCTCTCTCTCTCTCTCTCTCTCTCTCTCTCTCTATCTATCTATCTCTCTCTGTGTATTTCTCTGCTTGAAAATAAATAAAAATATATTTTAAAAAAAAGAACACCAAACCCCATGCCCCCAATAGACAGAGGCTCCACCCACACACCTGCTCAGAGTGAGGTTCTAGAGTCATAAATCTATCAGTTTTATTTTAAACCTTAGAAAGAAGTGGCTGAATCCCTACAAGCCAGCCTTTCTAATGGACCTTGACCTCCTGCATGGTATCAGGCCCCATGATAAACAGATGTCATTGAAGTAAAATGCTCACTCAAAGCTGCTAAGCCACCTGGTTGTGGTATCCCACACCTGCAATCCTAGCACTGAGGTGAGCCTGGCCGGAGGATCAGAACCCCAAGACAAGCCTTGGCTTTGTAGCAGTCTGAGGGCCAGACTGGGCTCCATGAGCCCACCCCCAATTACTAAGCTTTATAATCTTGATTACATGTAATTTTCATAGCAGCCCTCTGAGGAGGCAGTTCCATTCCCATTTCATAGATGAGCAAGTTTAGGCTCAGAAGACTTGCATCGTGGCAGTGACAGGCAGGATACCCAGCCTGGATCTTATTAAAGCTTTTCTTGCCTTTTCCTATAAAATCTGTCACGAGTGTCCAACCTGTGACCCAGAGTAGCTATGAGTATGGTCCAACAGATGTCAGAAGCTTGCTTATGAGATTTATATTATGAGATTTTTCACTCTCCACCCTTTCTGGTGCTGTTAGGAATCAAACCCAAGGCTTTTGCATGCACTAAACAT
>PVHP010025933.1:0-25177 GCA_004024765.1 Zapus hudsonius | reverse complement strand
CAACTCATGGTTGGCCCACTAAACAATGTAACTCATTATGGACAATAAAGAAAAAATAAATAAATAAAATAAAATCTCAAAAAAAAGGAATGCCTTTAATCCACTTGATTTTCTAAGATTAACCATCAAGTTGTTTGATATGACACAAGACAGCAAATTCAATAAAAAACAACAGCATCTCCAGTAACATTGAAAAAATAAGACATTACAAGAAGCTATATTTAAAATGAAATATAATGACTACATGATACATTTGATGAATGAAACAATCAGAAATACTTCTAATTTTTACATTTGCTTTTTTGTTCCTTCTCTCTCACCCTCCCCTCGTGTGTGTGTGTGTGTGTGTGTGTGTGTGTGTGTGTGTGTGTGTGTGTGTTCATTTTCATGTGTATGACCAGAGGACATCTGTTGGTTGTCAGTCTTTGCCTTCCACCCAATTTGGGGCAGGGTTTGTGGTTTATTGTTCATCTGCCTGTCCCTGTATCTCTCCTTCTCAGTGCTTACTCTGGCTTTTCCATAGGTTTGGCTTCTGAACTCCTTTATTCTTGTTTGCATAGAAACTGTCTTATCCACTGATCAATATCCCCAGCCTCAGTAATATTTTTAGCTTGTTTTTTGCTATTTGGTTATTACAATAATAGTGAAGAGGTGATAGAAGTAGGAACTCAGTTAAAACTTTGTGAATTAAATTACTATTATGTATGTATTTTCCTAATGAAATCAGGATAGTCCAAAGGTAAGACTTCATGAATAATTAGATCAGGTAAAAGGGGAATGAAATTCTTTTTGTGATCATTGGAATATAAAAGTTTGAAAAAATAAATTGTCAAGCTAAAATACTAACTAAATTTATGTTAACTGTTTTATATTCTACAAGATAAGTGAGCTATGTCTTTACTGAAGGCATATACTGAAGTAAAAAATAAAATCTGTTAAAATAGAACAGTGGTTATCCACTTATTTTATCAAAGTTAAAGGCATTTTTAATGGTCAACTTTTGTAGTAATAGCATACATTTTCTCATTGCTATTGATATGTTAGCTGAAATTAGAAGATACAAAAACAATTACTAGTAACAAACACAAATTTAGATCCAATTAATGTCTACCTTACTATGTATATTAATAATATATATGTATTTATATATATATATATATTTAAATCCTTGAAGTGGAGTATAACTTCATTCAGCACTTCTGTGCTATATGTTTAAGAAGTCTGTTTTAGAAAATGTTTTTAGTGGCATTTTTGGAAGGACTACCTTATTAGGTGTATTATATTTAAACTGCAAATCTAAAAAACAATGACACTAGAAACCAGATTATCACACAAGAATGTTTTTTGTTGTTGCAGTTTTGTTTTCGTTAATCAGTTGTAATGAATTTAATCTAGGTTGATTAGCATTGATTTACCCAGATCAATGTGTCATTGGAGAAACTGGTCAGCACATTCCCCCCATCACCTCTCTCTCCAGTGCAAACTCATCCTGAAAGATGCTCACCAGAATACAGAATAAATTATTATATAACAATTTGTTACCCAATTCCATATTATGTTAACATGGGCGGTGTTTCTGTCTTCTAGTGTCTTCTACAATATCTTCACTCTATTAATAGTTTACATTACAAAATTTTTAATATCTTTAGTTAAGTTTCTGTATAATATTATTTGTTTTTCCTGCTGTAATATGGTATTATTTTCCTGATTTTTTTTTCTCTGAATACACTAATGGTCTAGATGAAAGCTACTCTTTTTATGTAATTGTTGTCATGCTGTTACTTTTCTGACTCTCAGGTCTTTTAACTACAGGAAGATTTTGCTTAAAAGCAGAAATAAATGGACTTTCTCATTTCCAAGTTGTATCCCTTTAATTACCTTAATTTGCTTTATGATGTCTTATAATGGGAAACTATGGATATCACAACTCAAAAACACAGAGAGAACTTACCTCTTTACCAATTGTAATCAGCTTTAAATTGTTGGGAAAAACATCCAAGCAGACACAATTTATGGGAGGAAGGAGTTTATTTCAGCTTACAAATCCAGGGAAATTCCATCAATGGCAGATGAATCCTATTCCCTTCCATAGATCCAAGCAGAGAGGAACCATCATACAGCCAGCACCACTAGCAAGCACAAACTGCCAGAACTCAAATGTTCTTTCCGCACCTTTGGACTAGAATCGGATTCACTCCCAGTGGCATGGCCCACAAACAGTCTGCTGGAGACTTAAGCAGGAAGTATAACCTTAATTAAAACATAAAAGAAGCTCTTGGGACATATATTCACATTCAAAACAACACAGTATTTTTTTTCAATCTGCATCCTCAATAAATGAATGATGCCCACCAGCACTAAAGAGAGTATATGATGTAATCAATCTACTGATTAGCATACTAATGTTTTCCAATAAACACACACACAGAAAGAGAGAGTGAGAGATGATGTTTTAGCAGTTATATGATCATTCCTTCACCTGCTCAAGTTGACACTTAAAATGAACAATCATAAAATCTAGACTTAGATATCGTTATTTATGCTCTCAGCTGACTCACATCCTCATAAAAATCACAACATCATGTAAAATTATACAGCCACAGGCTTATAGGAAAATGAGATTATACGTACAAGGTGCACAGGTGCCATTAGTGGTACATTAACACCAAGTCAGCTAATAAAAATTACAGCACAGCACATGCATATTTTCAAAAAAAAAACCATAGATGCCACACTGATATGATATATTTCTTAAGAGATTTTATATATGCTTGCAGTGTGTCCCCCCAAAGTACAAAGGAATTAGAACAAAAGAAATAAAAATTAAAGTCATAAAGACTTCAACAAACAATTTGGAAAGAGGAAATTAACGAAAAGGGGGAAGGTAAGGACTTGGATGGATCCCAGAGTGCCTGTGGAGAAGTACTGAAAGGTTGACAGTTGACACTGAAATCAGAAGGCAGCTGGCACAGTGGCTTGGGATGTGGAACCGTTCCTGTGTGAAGCTGATTCATTTCCAAGTAGTTTAAAGGAGATAGATGCAGTCAATGTTTTTTTTTTTCTAATGTATAAAATCCTATATAAACATCATGACTTGGAAGGCTCAAATTGCTCCTTGAGGCATCAAGTATTTTGAAGAATTTGTGTTTCCTACATAAGAATTATAGGAGAATTCATGGTATTGATCATGAAAATGGATAGGGAACATAAGACTGAGATACCTGTAAAAATTATAATCATTGATAGTAAGACAGAGATAATAGGAGTAAATAGTTATCAAAGATTATTCTTTATGACAGATCCAAGCTAATCTTGCCTTGTTTATTGAATCAGGAAGTACATTCCAGAATAGTGTTATTCATGGAGCCTGAACTTGACATACCTGCATTATTTCATTATAGCATGAAATTCTCTTCATTCTCATTTACTCAGCTGCCAGTATAAAGAATTAATGCTGATTTAACTAAACTGTACTGTATTTAAAATCTAAAAGGAAATAATATTAAAGTTGAATTAAATTTGTTTTAACTTTATTTTCTTAAGGACATATAGAGTTCTTTTATACAAAATAACTTTAAATGATTTCCATGTATATAATATTCTAAATTTATTCTGTTGCTCATATTTGCAACATAGAAGTGTTTCAGTCCATGTCTGATTCATACTCAAGGTAAAATCTAACATTGCTGATAGTACTCATTGACAGTTCTTAATTTGGCAGCTTAAAACCATGTAGCATTTTAATATGTGATTTAAAAACAGGAAAATTGACCCTGATGGTATGATTCATGTTTGTTTTCACTACACTCTGCATCAATAGGAGTTGTAACCTAGTAAATCTACAGTCCACATTCCAGCCTGAAACACAATTAGTTACAGCCCTTGTCTTTTATCACAGTGCCCAAACACCCTCAAATTGTCTGTGAGATTAACTACTGTTACTGGCCTGCTGAGACTGTAGATGTGTGAAGCCTGCTGCTTCAGTTAGCTATGAGTGGAGAGAGAGAGAGAGAAAAAAATAATAGAGACATTGGCATTAGCTTCTGTGGTTGACACCTTATGTATTTCACTTTAGTTTCCGTTTCATGCAGATCTGCATGAGTTTCAAACCAGGTGAAAAATCATTTCATTATAGCCCAGCAGGGATATAAAATAATTCTACTGTAGCCCAGCTGGTTTAAAAATTCAATGACTGAAAAATCAGGTAGGTCTTAGTTGTTGGCAGCTTTGGAAATCAAAGCTTTACACACCTCTGATTACATTTAAATTAGGATTCACAGTAAAGGTTATATGCTATCCCCAATTACAATGATCCTTCTGTGAAAATAGGAGTGGGTTGCATGCATTGCTGCAGCACTAGATTGTAGGTATTATATTACATATTCAAACATTGGGAAGGTTGAGACAGGGGTCGACATACTGCATGCCTAGTTAGGACCATGGTACCCTTCAGCATTTATTCTCTTTTTTAAGCGATATTCCTTCAATATATAATGCATGTACCTATGTCGAAAAGCAAAAATAACCTAGCTAAAAGAGACTATATTTATATTATAAGGTCAGGATTAGTGGTAATTGCAACATTTTTTTTTCCTTTTTGTTTTGTTTTGTTTTTCTTTCCAACTTTTCAGACCAGGGTAGTGACAGTCCTTGAAAATTAACTCATTCAGATCCTTACTGTTTCTTGGAAAATGTCATCCTTTTAAAATTTGACATTTTAAAGCAACCAGACATTTTGACATCAAATCAAATAAAAGTTAATTAAATTTGGTCCAGTAAATGTCACCATGATAAGTGAGACAAAAGAAACCACCTTTTTTCTAGAATTACAACAAATTGTTTAATAAAGCCAAATAAATAATTATCTATGTGTGAGGCATTACTAGGCATTGTCTTTCATTCCATTAAGGATGGAAATAAAATGTACTAAGACTGCTGGATTTTTTTTTTACCTTAGTAGATTACTCTACTACTCAACTATTTTTTCATGTCTGGAATGAGGCAGAAGTTACTCTTGGTTTTATTTTTAATCTGTAAGGACATGATATATTACAGAGGAAACAGGAAAAAGATCCATCTAAAATAAGTCTCAATTCTTACCAAATATTGTAATGTCAGACAATAAAAGTGTTTTTATAAATTAAATTCATATTTATAATATGCTCAGAATTTTTATCATTTGACTTCAGTCAAACAAACACATACTCAAAACTTAGTATTTAAATAGCATTGGCATAGGATACCAATGTATAGGTTTTCTGGTAATCTATAAATAATACATAGAAATATGGAGGAATTATATAAATTTTTCTGCCTACCAGACTGTGGGAATTGACACACTCCTACTTTTGTGTTGTTAGTTGTTTTATTTATATTTCCACATATAACTTCCTTTTAAAATTAGCATGGTTATATATTATATGTATATGATATATATATATATATATATAATATATATATATATATCTTATATATATATATATCTTCTTTAACATTTTGGTTCTAATCTCAATACATGGTAGCTTCCCATGAGCCACATTAAAAATTTATTCGAAGATGACTAGGGTACAATCACTCTCCAGTGTATGGACTAATCCATTTTTTAAACAAGTGTTAAAATAGAATAATATTAACGGATGTTTACCTAGTTTTTCTCAAAAACATATATATGAATATATAACTGTAACTTATGCATGACTCAAAATATTTGAGCCATTATTTTGTGATTACTTTATTTGGTGATTGAAGAGTTTCTCCTTATTTATTTGGAAGTCCTAGCAATGAAGCAAAAAAAAAGTAAGAAAGAAAGGGATTTTAGGACTCATAGAAGGATTTTTATCTCATAGAAGGTAATTTGATATGATGATATGATAAAATAGCATAAACAGAAATCTAATCAGATATACCTTATAATAATAAAATTGTAGAGTGCATAATTGGTGCCCAACCTGAAAAGATACAGAGAAAAGAGTACAGAATGAGGATCTTTCTCTGACAATTATTCTCAATATTTCTGTAACTCACCATAGTGAATTATATGATTCTTTGCTGGAACTTTTCCAGCACATTGGTGCAGCTTATCTAAGTAGTGCTCTGCAGACATGCCATCATCAGTGATAAATGTCAGCTGTCCATTTGTAATCTCATGAGACAATGTGGATGAAAAATGGATGATGTCTTTCTTACTGTGAAAAGCCTGTAGAACTTCACAATGAAGCTCATAAAGACATCCATGATGGAGAGAGAATCGAGCATGGACCACCCAACCTTGTCAAATCAGAGCCTTTCAGTGAGCTGTAGGTGAGGCACGAACCATTCCCCTCTCTAGTGAAACATTTAAAGAAAACTGAAGGGCAGTTTTCTGAGACAAGCAAAGTTATACTATAAATGTATGAAATAAATACACCCAATTCTCCTTACTGTGTTTCTAGATATGAAAAGTTACTTGGGAAGGGATATGCCATGAAATAAATAATTCATCTTAAGAAAAAATATATTATGTTGAATACTATGTTGATACTTTTAAAATGCTCAATTTTAGAAATTGTATTAGAAATAGTTTTTAAGATATAAAGTTAAATTAGGTAGACTTTATTTTTCCATTCCACTAAAAAAATGTATTTTCAACAAGAACCAAATTCCCAGAAAATATACACATAATTGTCCACACAATTAAATATAGGGTCATTCTTTAAGTTTTAATTCAATTTCAAAGAGAAATACTGCATTGTCTAAATGATTTCACTCCTGCTACTAGACAGGAGTCTCCTATTAAATTCAAGTCTCCTGCAAAATAAAAACTTCACGGATGACACAGGATGGTCTTCCTACTCACATTAAAAGCTGACCATATAGGAATGGCATTGATACATTTTTGGAGGTATCAAAAATATACCCCCAGTATGTCCATTGACATCTAGCCCCTGCTCAGTTCTCTTTATTATATTGGATTTATTGGTGTCTTTCCCATTTCCTCTACATTTTTTCCTGTCCTTTGAGGAATTGCTTCTTTGCTGATCCTCATATGATGTTTTGCCAGTTTTCCAATATTATAAGGTTTTATTTCTGTAAAAAAAACACTGCATTTTTAAGGTTATTTCTCTATCAAGTGTTATGGACCAATTCCAATGTCATATAACTCCAAATGAGGTCCTGTCAAGATGTTCTTGTGAGTATTACAAAATACAAATGATAGGGTGATATCATACCATTTGTATCCCCATAAATCATGCTTATTTCCTTTTGAGAACTGTAAAATAAATACTTGTGCAAACAAGTTCATTCTTGAGCAGC
The DNA here is from genome assembly GCA_004024765.1 of Zapus hudsonius. NCBI lineage: Eukaryota > Metazoa > Chordata > Mammalia > Rodentia > Dipodidae > Zapus > Zapus hudsonius. Next base: position 17,884 of record PVHP010025933.1, on the reverse strand, counting down.
AGATTGGTACAAACATGTTTAATTTGTAATGCAGGTTTGGCAGTACTTGCCACGTTTTTACAAGGCCGTTGCACTATAAGGAAATGAGCTCTCCGCTTTCCTCACTCCGCTTCCAATGAAGCTTGGCAGAGAATGAAGACATTCATTGTTTTTTGCAGTCCACTGAGCTCAATAACAGCACTTAAAAAAACAAAAATGAAGTATTTCACGGGACGAAATGTAGAATTTAAAAACACGATTTATTCTCAGGATAATGTATGTGGTTGGTAGAGCTAAAATTCCCATTAGTAAATACAATATTTAGCTTTTTGGGAAAGAAATAGAACTTTTTATAATAAGCACTACGCTGATAACTTCTCAGCATATCCATAACGTATCAGTGGAATTGTTTATATACATTAGACGCTCTTCCTTGCTTCTTCTTATGTTTTGATTGAAACATACATGAAAATACACAACTCATATAATTGGTGCTGATTTGTTTCAGGTATGTCTAAATGTATGGCCTTTTAATGAAGTCAGTAAAATATTTATTTATAAACAGGCATTCATGGAATGTTACATATTTATGAAATGGTTTGCGCTTACCTTCACCCTTATAAATGAACCTCTCTTCATAGATTTGAGGAAGAGGAAAGTATATTATACTTGATGGTGTAGCATGAGAAAATATCATACTGATATATATATCCAAGGTGAAACCTAAGCACAAAAACATTTGTCTATCTGCCTGTACGTCCAGATATAGAAATAATCAACTCTGTAATACTAGACAAAATTGAGCTTTGATTTAAATCATCAGCATGTTGAAAAGAAAAAGTCATAATCCTTGAGGAAAATAGTATTGTTGAGAAGATTTCAGAACATGAGTATTTTGATCCATAGGAAATTGAAAGTAGAGTTTGGGGTTGCACATGTTATGGGATTCTGAGTGATAAAGTTGGAAGTCTTCCAAAAACTCCCTCTACAAAATAAGACCTTTGGATGGGCAAGTGAAATGAACTTAGTTTGATCAAAAGTAAAATGTGTCATTATTTTGTGTGTGTTTGAACTAATTCAGTAAGAATGAGGCACAATACATCAAAGCTGTGATAACAACTGAAGAACACAAGATTCGGTTGTACTTTAAATATAACATAAGCAAATGATCGTTTAAAATATATTAAAATATTAAATGGATTAAAAGAAAGTAATAACTTTGAGGCAGAATAATGTATATACATACAGATATCATTCTATAGTTATTTTCATATGAATAGAAGAGAAAAACAAAAAGATAAACAAGTAATATTAAGAAACATTCTATTGGGGCTGGAGAGATGGCTCAGCAGTTAAAGACACTTACTTACAAAGCCTGTTGGCCCAATTCGATTCCCCAGTACCCAGGAAGAGCCAGATGCACAAAGTGGCACATGTGTATGGGGTTGTTTTGCAGTGACAGGAGGTTCTGGTGGCCCATACTCCCTCTTTTTTTTCTGTGTTTGCCTGTTTCTCTCTCTCTCTCTCTCTCTCTCTCTCTCTCTCTCTCTCTCTCTCTCTCATAAATAAATATATATATTTAAAAAAACCCCTTTCTCTCCAGGTTTAGTTCAAGCTCAAGTTTGTAATGACCACCCCAGGAGGACTTGAAGAAGGATGTAGCCATGCTATCTGTTGAGGGCTACTTGCTGTATCCACACCAAATGAGTTCCGATTCAAACTGTGGAAAGGATTTGGGCAACTCCAAGATAGCTGTGTTCTCCAAGACAGAGTGCATTCCAATATTTGGGAAAACATGAAGTTACCTACAAGAATATTCCTAACTGGCATGGAGATCTGGGGTTAGCACTTGAAAATACCCATTGTGCTGTGTGACAACAAAGTGGATGTTTGAGACAGAAAGTGAAGACAACATCTATTTTGTTTTTCCATGTAAGATCTAAATTTCAATACTATTGAATTTCAGCTCAGTGCAACTATAACTTTGAAAAGTCTTTCCTCTGAGTCTTCAAAGGTCATTTGGAGTTCATTGCCACGCCTGCACTCCCCTCCAGAGGTTGTTATGAATTAAGCCTTGGCACTGCAGATGGCCTTTGAGAAAGTGAAGCTGAAGCCAGGTGTTGTTTTCTCCTCCGGACTGACAGAGGGAAAACGGAGAAGTGGTGGGAGCCAAGGAGAGCTGTCCGCTGACCCCTGTCTCAGGGCTGGGGCCCACAGAGCTGGGGGGATGGTACAGGGGGGTCTGGTGGGACACAGAGGCAAGCAGATGTGTATTGTATATCCATGTGGTTCTTTTTATTCAATTGGGAGTCTTACATTTTATAGGAAAAGGTGGGTTAGGGGCATGGGGAATGGGAAAGAGAAAGGGAGATTGGTTGATGGGGGTGGGGAGTTGGCAGCCTGCAGTGGGATAGGTGGGTGGAATAGGTGGGTGGGGACAACCTGAGAACACCTCATTTGGGGGCCACGAGTGGTGGGAAATACGTGATGCTAGCCACAGTCTGGTCTGTGGGGATGGGCACAAGGAAGTTTTTCTGATACCCAATGCCAGTCATGCTGAGATGGAAATGCTGGTTTCTGTGGCCAGCCCATGGGGGTGGGAGTCAGGGTAGGTGGAGCTGGGAAATGCCTACTGAATTATCAGGGTTTCACCTCACACATCCTTAACCCTGTTCTCCATGCCCTCGGCAGCAGCGCCAACAGGCAGTGCCCAACAGCCAGGGTCTTGTGCCCAGTTTTATAAGCATGACGTATGATATCAGTGGTACAGGTGTGCACCACCTATGACCTAGCTGAGGAGGTGTGCTTCCTCCTTTTGATGTTCAAAAGGATGAGTGAGCTTCAGAGTAAATGTGGCCCTTAAAAAAACAAAATTTAAAAAATAACTTCATTTTTTGGACTTGCTATTTGACAGCTAATTTTTACAAATAGAGTTGCTGAAGTCACATAGTGAAATCTTGTCTGTTAACATTGCTTTTCATTGAGAATCATAAAGTGTTATTTTAAATATCTAAAAAAGAGAAGAACAAATCTATATGCCTTACATACTTAGAAAGAAGGCAAAAAGGATCTGCAAATGTTTCCTTCAAACACAAGTAATGCCTCTCGAAATATGTTCAAGAAACACACTCCTAAATATTTAAAACAGACTAAACTTATTGTGAGCGTCTATATCACAGGAGCAGAAATGACATATTTGGAAAACTTTGTGCAGGCTTTAAAGACTAGTGCTTTCTTCCTTTTGAGAATAGTGGTGCTACTAAAATGAATTCTAGAATATTCACTTGGTCAGCAGCTAATTGACCCCATGATTATGGCTTCAGTTATATGAGCAAAGCATTTGTGGTCTCCACTGTTCAGTGAAGAGAATAAAGACAGTCTTCAGAATGAATCCAGCCAGTAATTCATGTAGCTGAAGAAATGACCATTTTTTCCTATTACTAAATTTTGAGTGGTTTGATTGATATAAATAATTACCTAAAACAGTATTAGCTCTCATGAGTGGGTTTTATGGGCTAAAACAGAACATATGGGCCTGTTATTAAACTAGAAAGTCGGAAAAACAATTACAAGAATGTTAAGGAACTCTGGTAGGATAGTCAGAAAAGTAATATTGGAAGTTCTTGATAACCTAATTTATACATAATTATTTGGCCACAAAATTCAAGACCAAGATGGATACCTAATGAACTTGTATAACAGTGTAAGAATATTTTCTGGGTAAAAATTTGAAAGTTACATCTGTCTTCCTTTGTATAGAATATGATACAATCACTGAAAATAGTTCAAAGGAAAAATCATTCTGTTTTCAAGCCAACTTAGATGAACTATTTCTAACCAATAAACTTGCTAGATTGAAAAGAAAGTACCATCCTGGAATATAGTAATATAAAAAACTTGCTAAAAGTAAAGATGAGGGCTGGAGACATGGCTCAGCGGTTAAGGCACTTGCCTCCAGTGCCTAAAGTCCCGGGTTCAATTCCCCAGTACCCACATATGCCACCCCCACAAGGTGGTGGCCTTGGTGCTCTCTCTCTCTCTCTCTCTCTCTCTCTCTCTCTCTCTCTCTCTCTCTCTCTCTCTCTCTCGGCTTGAAAATGAATAAATAAAATATTTTTTAAAAAGTAAAGATGTGCCTCAGAACAGGGATATAATTAAGGATTCTGATATCACCAATAAAATTAATAGTGCAATCTGCAATCAAAGTAATAGTGCAGAGACACCTTAGGACTGGATTCCAGGATCTTTTATCAGTAACACCTATATCAGCCAGGCAGCTGGAAGATCCCATTTACAAGTTTAATTTTAACACCTGAGGTAATGGGAGACGTGAATTCAAATTACCACAATACCCTAGTAAGAGTAATTCTTTTGTTCCTTAAACATTATTTTTTTTAAATATCTTTATTCTGAATAAGTTTAAACATTGTATGGGCAAATCTTATGAAGTTGTCCCCGTTTCCCTCCTCTCTGTCCCCTACCCACTGGGGTACTTCCTCAATGTGAATACTGGATCTGTCCATAGGATAGGGGGTATGAACTGTACCAGAAGGAGCCAGTTTTTCTTTCTTTTTTTCTTCTTCCCCCTTTGTGTATTGTTGCTGAGGGGGCAATGTCTCTGGATATTCTCCCCACCATGGCTCTTACATTCTTTCTTCCCCCTCTTCTGCTCAGTTCCCTGAGTCATAGTGGGTTAGTTTAAGTCTGCTTTATTGTTGAGATCTTAAGTATCTCTGGATCTTTGTCCTGGGGTGTGATGGGTATTGTTGTCTGTATCCATTGACCTATTATGGATTATCAGACTTGCTGTGGTGATTGGTCTCCTATTTGTCTCCATAAGTTTCATTTGGGGCCTGTGTGAAGGTTAGGTGTGGTTTGTCTCCTGCCAGGATGTCAGCCAACATCCAATGTCTTGTTGGTGGAATTGGTTGTCTCCAGCTCTCTCAATGCCTTCTGACAAATCCAGAGTCCCCATCTGACAGTGTGATCAATATATACTAGAACTCATGTCTGAGTGACACTGATCTATGATGCCTCTGCTGTTCACAGTCAAACACACTATGACCTCAGCACTAGATATGGACAGACTCTATGATCCATCCTCCAGATTTAGTATCAAATCAGATTTTTCCCCAGCTACCTGAATCAAACAATATAAAGGTTGCAGGCTGGCATGTGCCTCCCAGTTTTTTCTTGGCTTCTCCACTTCTTGAGACTCTCTTCCCTTCCTCATTTTGTTCTGGATTTTCTGGTCCTGGCCCCACTCAGCTGAGTGGGAGGAAAACATAACATTCTCTCCTCTCTGTATCTTTCTTGTTTTTATTAGATTTTGTTTTGTTTCTTTATGTTCAAATATACCAATCTTTTCTTGTTTAAAAAAAAACTTTTCTTTTTGACAATTTCATGCATGCCTATAATCTCTCCAGATGTGTTCTTCCCACACTGGTGGCTGGAGAACTCTGTAACTCCTTATTTTCCTTGAAATAAAGTCTCTCGCTATATCTTAAATTCTGGTTGTCTATGATTTTAATTCTTTAACTTTATAGACAAGAATTTGGGTACTTCTTAAATTTTGAAGTGCATTGAATTTTTGCTTAGTATTATCTAATTTTTAATCCCAAACTCAGTATTTACAAGGAGATGTTTCAACTCTTTGGTTAGGAATATCCCAAGATATTTAATGTTGTATCTATTGTTAAAAGGGATTGAGTCTCAGAAATGTAACAATGAGATCTCCCATATGTTCCATCTATAATGATTCTAGGAATGTACACACCCTAAGGATTGTAGACTCTTCACAGAGATACTCATTGATGCATGTTTATTGCTGTTCTATTCAAACTCTCCAGGAAATGACATAAGCCCAGATGCACATGGGCAATGACCATATGATATACATAACAAAATTCTATTCAGCAGTAAGGAAACATGAAATTATATTTTTTTTAAAAAATGGATGAACCTGGAAAAATTATATTAAATGAAGAATCTCAGGCTCAGAAGGATAAATGCCTTATGCTTTCTCTCATATGCAGACTGTTACACTGGATTGGTTTAATTTGTATATAAATTGTAGTAAGCATCAGTAGTATTAATAAAGAACCTAAGAATAAGGCTTGGAGGGAAAGCGAGGAATGATACATGTAGGGAATAATAGAGAATCAAGTGGAGTGGCAGAATTTAGGGAAAGGAAGGGTCTAGGGAACAGTAGGGGTAAGGGAGGAAAGGAAGGGGCAGAGATACACAACTAAACACAGCATGAGTTAATACTATAGAAAGCCACTTCTTCCTTAGCTTATTAAAAGAAAAATAAAAGAGGGGTTGCCAAAGAGATGGCCCAGTGGTGAAGAAGCTTGCCTGCAAAGAACAGAGCTTAATTCCCCAGTATCCACATAAAGCCAGATACATACGTGGCACATGCTTCTGGAGTCCATTTGCTCTTTTGCTGAGGCTGCTGGAGGCCCTGGCATGCCCATGCTCTCAGTTTGTCTCTCTTCTACCTCTCTCTGCTTGCAAATAAATAAATAAATAAATAAATAAATAAATAAATAAATAAATAAATTTATTTTAAAGGAGAGGAAGAATATGGACAGAAGGATACTGGGAATTAAGAAAGCCTGTAAGAAAATTATGGGCTGTTTCTAAAAAATTTCAGTGCCAGAGTTAGGTCACTTCCCAAAAGTATGGTTTTGGTTTTGGGCCCCAGAGGCTCCCAAAGCAATTCAGGCCATTGCCAAAACATGAAATTAGCCTCCCGATTTATATTGTAAGACCTTTTTGCTGAAGACACCACAGGCTGCTGTAGCAGGTCATTGGTAAATCAAGCTGGCTTTGAGTAGGAAGCCATTTCCCTTCGGGATAAGTCTCATGGTTCTGTACTATGCAAGCTGTTAGGGAATAAAATTCACCAACAGTGTGAACATGCAGTGTATCCTACAAGCTATAAAAAATTTCAGAGTCAATGTGCAATAGTGGCGCACATGCTATGTGGGTAATGAAAACCTCTCTGATTGGATATGAGGCCATCAGTGGGAGGAAATTCATGCCTGGCACTAAGAACCGATGCAGAAGCCTGTGTCTTGGAAGGCCATAGACCCTAGATTGAAGCTTCCACTTTTCTTTGGTTGAATGGAAAGGTTATAACCAGCAAAAAATTTTCTACATTTTTATGTTTATCTCCTTTGGTCACTACTGCTCTTATTTTTTTGTTAGAGAACCTGCTTTTTAAAAATGCCACCAGAGCTGAAGAGGTGGCTCAATAGTTAAGGCACTTGTTGCAAAGCCTGACTGCCAGAGTTTGATTTCCCAATGCCCTCCTAAAACCAGATATGCAAAGTGGTGTCTGTATCAGGAGTTTGTCATGGCAAGAGGCCATTGTGTGCCCATTCTCACTTTGTTTCTCTCTCTCTGCAAATAAATCAATAAATAGAAAAGTATAAAAAAGTGAATAAATATTTAAAGAAGGCACCAACTACCAGGAGCCCAAGACCCATTAAAAGGAAGATAAAGTGGAGTGCCTGACAGGGATGAGTTATCTCTATCACAAATGCTGGAGGCCAGGCAGCATGACAGAGGAAGTGGCAGACTCCACGTGAGTGCTGCTCTCACTGCTAGGCTGAGAACCTTCTAGTTGGAAAAGACAGTAGGCACTGAGGGCACTCAATACTCATCAAAGTAGAAAATCCGAGGCTGCCAGAAGTCAACACGACAGAGATGTATAACATGCCTTCCAAGGCGCAGGGAACACGTGGAAGAGGATACAGAAGGGATGTAAGAACAACCAGATGGGAAGTTATAATCTGAGCCTCTGTCTCCTCCCCCACAGGACAGGAAGGTGTTCTGTGAGCCACTGCCCCTCCCCTCAAAGGAACTGAATGTTGCACTTAAAAAACCACAGTGAATACCAGTAACCTCACTGAGGAGGTCTTCAGTGTAATGAGGGTGAGGAAGAGGGGACCAAGGAGCCTGTTGTGAATTTAACTGAAGTGAAGTATTTTCATATATTAAAATTCATAATAAGAAATCCTAGTTCAGAAACATTTTAAAATCTTCCTACATATGATTTAGAGCCTCTCCTTTAATTAAACAAAGTGATGCGGTTGCTGTCTGGCAGACAAATTCAAAAGTAACTTTCGACAAGAATTTCTGTCAACAGTGTTTTGAAAAGGATTTGTATTAATCCTTCCACATGTCAAATTAGGTCTAGATAAGCAGGTGTTTTCTGTGTGCTTTAAATCAAATGCTGCCGTGAATGCACCCAGTATTGTTCAGTTTGTGAGCATGTTTAGAATGGGTGTCAAGGTCATAGTTACTAGACAATATGGTTTTGGATTTGGATTGCATGTATTTATTCCAGAGAAATACTGTAATATCTATTTAAAGCAAATATTCCAGAGAAACTATCTTGATCAAGAAGCGGAGTTTGTTTTTAATTCTAATTTCTCATCTCCCATAACGGCTACATGATTCATATCCTGTTTCTGGATATTTTCCATGGAGGAAAATATAAACAATAATTAACAACAAAGAGGCCTTTCAATTTTTCTTATCTTTTAAGTATACAGGTTTCAATAGAAGTATATGAATAGAGCAACCAAATGTGATGTTGATTCATTTTCCAAGTTAAAATAAAAATGGTTCCTGCTTTGTTTCCATGCTCTGTGAGTAAAAGACAACCCAAGAACTATCCAAAGCTCTCAAGGAGAGGATCAGGCTCTGAGAGGTAGGGAGTGAAGGAAGAACCTGTTGGCTGACTCAGAGGCTATTTCTCCATACAGGCTTTTATGTGTAACTACCTAGGTTAGAGACATGTGAGGGAACGTGGCTGAAGGCCTGTGGTGGCACTGTCACCTCTCTTTAACAAATGTGGCAGCCACTACCATCCCATCAACACAAAAGCCTCCATGCAGAACACACAGGCTGACAGAAGTCAGATGCTCCTAAACTTTTGTCTTTGCCTGGTGCAAGAATTTTTCTTGGAGCTTTTGGAGTAGAGTTGCCCCAGGGTTCCTCTCATCTCCTTAAGTACAACACCCTGGCTTGGCAAAATTGTGATCTTATTTTATATTATCAGAAGTTATACTTTTACAGAAAATTCATCATGTAAAAGATATGGTATGAAAAGCAAAATCTAAAAGGTCTAGGAAAGATTACATACAAATAATCTCTCACTTTTTCCCCAGGGACAGTTCTGCCCAAGGCTATTTATCCAAGGAAGCACAAAGGTCTTTTAAACTTCTGATCCCCAACACATTAAGACCACCCTGACAAATTTTCATCGTTTTTCTATTAGACACAGAGTGGATGAAACTTAAATTTTAGCGTTTCCTAAAACATTTGGGACTAATGCTTTGTTAGTCCTTTTTTTTTTCTCTACTAATATGAAGGTAGAATTACAAAACTGAAGAGATTAAGCATTTGCAATAATATAACAAATCTCAGAAACCCAGGATTGTTGTTGCCCAGTATTACCGTTATCTCTCTTACACCATAACTTAATTACTATGTGGAAAGATTTTTCTTCATTTTTGGTAGATGTCATCTAACATAGCTATACATAAGCTAACAGAAAACACAAAGGTATTAGCCATTCCAGATCACCATGTAGTATCTTCAACTGTGAAGAAGGTTCATGTGTCCCAAAGGTTCAAGTTCTAGAAAACACTATTCAATACAGCAGAAGAGGGCTATGGGGTTCAAATAAGGGTGGGTTCAGTTATGAGACTCTTGACAGAAGCTGTTGTAAGATGAAAGCCCTCATAGATGCCCACACCATGCCTACCGTCTTTCCAACCTTCAGAACTGATAACAGTATGCACACTTGTTATTTATAAATCACCCACTGTGGTCTTTGGCTACAGAAGTAGAAAATAGAATCAGGCAGCCAATCAGCCCATCATATTTTAGCCTGGATTTGATGTCTAAAACGTGTTCCTAGAGGCTTTTCAATATTGAATGTTTAGTCTTTAATCATCTAATAATGGAGATAGAGATAGAGATATCCCCCCCCCATCATCCAAAATTAAGATGTCTAAAAAGAACTGTACATCATTCACCCACTGGGAGGATGGCTGTCCTCTGTTTAATCCATCAGTTCCCACAAGATGCTTTGATCTCACTCAGGTTCTCTTTGTCTGATCCTCTCACTAGTGGGATATGAGAAAACATGACTGGTTAGTGTGAATAAATGGTTGTTAATTACGTTGTAACTTCCACTTCCAGATCTGGGTGATTTCTTTGCACTTAGCCATGGGAACCTAAATCTGGGTTCCTATGATGGTTCTACTTTATAGAGAACGTGGGACTTTGCTTCACATCAGCCGTGTTTTGCATTTAATGATATCTGAATTGTCGCCAAGAACTGGGTAACTCATCTTCTAATTCTGCACCTTTGTTATGTTAATCCACTATTTATCATCTCTTTTGCATTCAACTTTTATTATCATATATGCATTTTAGCTATAATTGTAAAATTTCATTAAGCATCAGTTTTTTTTTTCTCTTTCTGTGGCATCCTTAAAATTAAGATTTTTCTAAACTCCAGAGAGATTTACCATGAATATCATGGACAAAGGCATCCAGCTCAGTAAGAAAAATATAACACTACCTTGTATCATGCCCAGTATTCTGACATGTCCAATCTGAATAGTTCTCAAAACTTGACTCATGTCCCCTGTGGAAAGCTTTTTGGAGGATATTTAAAGACTCTGTAGATAAAGTTTTCCTGGGTCTGGGCCTCCTTAGGGGACTGTCTATCAAGAGAAAATAGGTGACCATATAAATGTTGATTGGGCTGGCTGCAGAGCTCTTTTCAAAAGGGGCCTAACAGATCCTTCAGATATGTATAGCATTCTCTCAAGTGCTTGTGCTGTGAGGTGTTATCCTGGGTAAGATCCTGTGTAAAAACATTTTCCCAGGCTCAGGGAGAGCTGTTTTTCCCTTCATTGACCAAATTTTATTCCTTTTTTAAGGAAAATTTATTAAATTATTTGTAAGCAGAGAGAAACAGAGAGTTTGTATGAGTATGGGCATGCCAGGGCCTCCAGCCTGTGAAATTGTACTCCAGATACATGTGCCACTTTGTGCATCTGGCTCACATAGGTCCTGGGGAATTGAACTGGGGTACTTAGGTTCCTGAGACAAGTGCCTTAACCACTTAGCCATCTCTGCAGTCCAAATTGTATCCTAAATTTTGTATGAATCTATCTCTGTTCTTGAATAAAAGCCGAGCATTAATTACACTTCTTAATATCTTTTCCTCTTAAAGAACTTGGAGTCTATCTGCTTTATACTCAGAAAGAGACCCACTATTTCTTAGAGAAAAAAGTAAAAGCAAAATTACTTTCCAACTGGTTCAGACATGGAGTGTACTCATGTCCCCAATAGTATTTGTGAATTTTTGATATACCCTACCAATTCTTGCATGAAGACAAGACCTCTCCCTTGTCAGGTGACATTATCATCTCTTCCTTTTCATTTAGGTCTGAATTTTCAGAAAGACACTCTCAGAACCCTAAACTCACATCTGGACTTGAGCAGTGGGCTCACACTTTCTGTGGTTAAAGGTTCCAAGGAGAAAAACTTTTAAAATTATTTGTTGAGTGAGGATGTGCTGAGACCCTGAAAATAAAATCAAATGACAGCATCAGAATTATGTCATTCCTGTGCAACTATGGGTGTGACATTTTGTTGTACTATATTTATAGCTGAGCTTTGTTCTGTGGCATCCAGTTTGGACATTTAAGCATTAATAAATTTGTGAATTTTCTGACCAAAAATAAAAGGAGTGTTTCACACAAGCACATTATTTTTATTCATTGATTATCTGAGTCAATTAGATATACTATACAATCATTTAATAATGTATTATTAAATACCTTTAATTTATTGACTCCATATCTCTCAGTCAATGTTGAAAAATAACAGTTAATTTCATTTAATATCTTAATTTAAGTCAAATTATCATATTTCTTAATAGATGAAAGTTTGATGGATGAAATTTGCCAAATAAAAATATTTTTTAAAAAATATTTTATTTATGCATTTTCAAGCAGAGACAGAGAGGCGCGTGAGAGATACACAGAGAGAGAGAGAGAGAGAGAGAGAGAGAGAGAGAGAGAGAGAGAGAGAGAGAGAGAGAGCATGCACCAGGGCCACCACCTTGTGAGTCTGGCTTATGTGGGTACTGGGAAATTGAATCTGGGGCCTTAGGCACTGGAGGAAAATGCCTTAACCCCTCTGAGCCATCTCTCCATCCCAAATAAAAATATTTCTAATAGATATAGGAACATACAGACTTATTTCAAGATCTGTATAAAGATATGTTCTGCATTAATTAATTATAAGTTTGTGTCTATAATTAAAGTAACAAAATACATGACTTCTTGGAGTATGTATGAAGACTGTAAAAGACTAATTAATAATTGTACTATTCTTGAGATGATGACAAATTGATGAAATATTTTTGTTATGTAAGGCACCCATTAAGATATTTGAAATAATGTAAAATTATTCAATTTAATTCAGACTAGTTTTTAGTAGTCACAATATTCTACTTTGAATATATCAAAATTAATGAAAATATGTCATCATTACATGAAAACTAAGTAAAAATATGTATAAATATTTATAAATAGGCAAATGTATTAGGTAGACATATATGTATTTATGTGTGTGTACAGATAAGACTATACTCATACAGATAGATATATTTTCAGTACATGTATGCTTACATATATGTGTATGATTACATAGGCATGTGTATAAATGTATACTTTGCATAGATATATCTTCTTAAGGTTTGCCTTCATGAAAGTCTTTGTTGATTTTGTGCAATAAATAGACGCATAGTGCTAAAATATGGCTGCCTGTAATATTGATTTGTTTGGCTCCTGCTGACTCAATCTTAGGTAAACACCTACAAGCAATATGTCTGTTTCGATGCTAAAATATGACAATAGTCATATAATGTGAGCAAAATAGGAACCTATACCCAGCAAGTGCTCCAAAATTTTGTTCTTTTTAGACTCTGTGTGCATTGTCTATTTACTATTATCACTTTCAGAAAACAATATATAATTTACCAAAGGATCTCAAAGATTTTTGGATATGTTCATGTTTTTCTCAATGTTTGGCTATCTTTGTTCATCTAATTTGCATTCATAAGATGCCTAATGAAAACATTTTCAAGTCCTTAGTATCTTTTTAGAAGTGAAGTGAGAAATTAATTATGTCATGTCTAAAACTTGAATTACTGGGATACAAGTGGCATGTAAATTGCTTTAAAAGCAAATACTCAATTTTCTTTTTTTCAAGCTTCTAACTAACCTATAAAAATAACTAATCCATCATTTATATTTTGAAGTTACCAATTAATTAGTTTTTATTAATTTTTAGAGAATGATAATTTTATATAGTAGACATAGCATTTTATATACCCAGGATAACAAGGAAGGAGGCACAAACAGAATAGTGTTCACTGGGGCTCAGTGCTTAAAGGTGGTTGTTTACAGAACAGTCTTCACATCAGTAATTGCTATCTAATCATAAGAAGAAATAGAAATTGAAAAACCTGTAGATCATTGTGTATTGTGTCCACACCATGTGAAGAAAACAGCCAACTTTGAGTTTCTCAACCATCTTGAGGCAGGAGACCCAACATCAAGTTGTTAGTAGGTTTAGTTTTTCCTTAGGTGTTTCCTTGCCTCTGATATGGAAATATTTTTCTGTTTACTTGGCTTTACCCTTGCACATACTTTATAGGTTTGTTTTAAAATGGATTAATTATTTTTCATTTGGGTTAAACCTTGAATTTAAGAAAAGAGAAAAACGGTTCTATTTTTGATACCGTAGAAATTGGGAAATAGGATTGAAGAACATGGTGAACTGAGGCCTTAGCATTAAAATAAAGCGCCAACCCCAAAGGTGACAGATTTTAATTGAGTAGACCTTGAACTAATGAAAACCTTCAAGGATCCTCATATTGGTCTTGGACCTCTGGACCCTCACTGCAATCACTCTTGCTATCAAGGGAAGTCACATTTTTATTGTGCTTTGCTTATTTCTTAAGCTTCTAAGAAAGTTGTTACATATTGCATGCAGGTATGAACTAAGCTTTTTCTAAACTTGGTTTTATTTGGGTGTGGGCTAGGAATTTAGAAGGCTATAATGTCCTAGTTTTAGAAAGTTGGGATGTGACAGCAAAATACCTGTCCTTCTGTATATTTCTTTGTGTTCTATTGTGGGGAACATCTTCCCTGGAGAAAGATGAACACATGTCTCTTCATGTCCAAGGCTCAACACAGACCAATGCAGGTCTGTGCCAAAACCAGTTTTGGTGAACCAATGACTGTATTGTGATAACTTAGAATAGGTTAAGGAGTTGTGTACAGGAGCCATGGATGACTCAGATGCACTGAAGCTGCACCTCTGGAACACACAGCACAGCCTACAGGCAGCTCGGCTGCTCAGAGTCTCCTCCCAAACATGTCATTTCTTTTTTCATCTCTTTAGGTGGTGTTGGGTGGGTGGAGGTCTTGCTACCTTCTCAGAATTGTGGACTTTCTTGGATAGTGAGCTTTAATCTTCCCCCAAGGAGAGAATGTTTTAATTTTGAGGAAATTGCTATGAAACACTGGCTCATGGAGCTTAGAAAAAAATCAATATAATGAGATGTCCAGCAGATGAAATAAGCAAACACCTGCATATATGTAACAACTGGAAAATGATGTGCAAATGTCTTCAGAAACGTGTTCTAGAGGAGAGTTTTATGAAAAATAAATACAAATGACAAAATACAATTATGGCATTTGGTAGATATTCATTGTAATTTGAATACTAAGCCAAATATATTTACATAAGTGAAAACCTTACATATTCTAATATTTGAATGAAAATTCCAAAACTGTAATAAGCAACACAATATCAGTCTCTTGACAAGCATTTTAGCTTCAATGATAGAAAAGCAAACATCCTTTTAGGTTTATCACAGTATCTTAATGTTTCCAGCAAACATATTGGGAAAAAAAAACAGGAAGAGAATATGTACAGATAATTTCTTATTGACAACTCTTGGCTGAGCAAATTTTCATGTGCAAGTTCACCAGAAACCTAAATCTAAATCCTTTCTCTTTCTTTCTTTTTTTCTTTCTAATGAGAGCATCTGATTTTAAAAATCTACTTTGCATCATTTTTAATCATATCAATAAAGGAAGTATACCACTGAACATATGCTTCAGAAACATTGTTTTAGCTAGATTCTTTTCATTTTAAAACAAAATACAAAGTAGGCAAAAGAGGGAAAATGAAGAAAGGAAGTGAGAAAGATAGAAATTATTATAAACCTTTATTGTTGACAATATGCATTCTGAATGCACACATTGTATATATATATATATATATATATATATATATATATATATATATATGTAATGTGAAACAGTGAATATAGATTAAAATAAACATGGATCATACATAATATTTTAAAAATAATCATTGTGTCATCCACAACTAAGATATCAGTAACTAACATGTGATACATGTACATGAATCACAAATGGCTCACTCACCAACTAGCTTAGAGGAAATCCTGTAAGAAAAATCTCCCCCAAACACTTATTTCTGCTAAGACTCTGAGCATTATATTTTTTCTCAACATTCATGCCTTTATATTTTTCATTTCAAGACAAATAACTAATAAGTTTCTTGAGGTGGCATGTCCCAGTTCACTCCCGTCTTACAGCTCATAATGCAGTGACTGATTTGTTTCTCTTTAACAAATATGTTGACTTCTATTTCCTGTTCTAATAAATCATTGCATATATATTTATGCCTTTGTTGTGATTGTGTAATTGATTTGCAAATCGTTTTGATGCCCTAGTGACAAGACTTCAAATGTGTAAGTATACTGACCTTGAAATGTTTCCTCATTTCTTCCTTGTAGACCAAGACCAAATTACTCAGCTACATTCAGAAATCCAAAGCACTATACTTGTAATGTGTTAGAAGCTCTATAAGGAAATAATAAGATTTTAGCCACATTCCCTGCAGCACGGTGGGGTAGTGCAGCTTCGTGAGATTTTCTTTAAAGTAACCTTTCAAAGTTAACTACAAAACTTCTTATTCTAGATCACCATGGCACCTGACCTTTGTAAACTTACACACAAGAAAAAAAAACAGTAAAAAAGCAGATGCTACGGAGACACAGTTATCTATTTCAGAAAGCAGCTAAGCCCGCAAGCTACAGAGATATCCTGACATAGAAAGTTCAGAGCTGTGTGGATCTTCCCAACAATCAACTGCAGCTTTTGTGAGTTCTTCCCATCACGACAAATGTCATAGGTAAGATAACTGCTCCACTTTGAGAAAGAAGAAGATTGAACAAGAAGATAACATGTGAGGGGTGGGGGTTTGATTTGATTATCAACTGTCATTTCAAACTGCTAATACACCAGGTGATATAACATCTCATTTGTCTCTGAAATATATCACTAAGCAGGCAATCTTTCCTGTGCTTTATCCTCATACATTTTTTGAGACATAGTATTTTACTTCTTTTAGATTGGCTCTGAGATGGCCAATGTCCAATCTAATTAACTGATAATAAGTGTTAATGACAGAACAATTAGAGAATAACTGGGCTTCATTAATGTATCTCATTATGATTGTCAATCCCTTGTGGAAGGTTATGAAGTAGACTTTGGGAATGCAACTTTAGAGCTTTATATAAAAATTATGAATCCATAGCCAAAAAGATAGGAAGACATATAGACACCCTGAAGCTCTTTTCTCTAGGCTTTGAGTCTCTAAGCTAAGCATCTTTTAATGACTTCATAAATTCACTGTACACTTTTA
Organism: Zapus hudsonius; assembly: GCA_004024765.1. Taxonomy (NCBI): domain Eukaryota; kingdom Metazoa; phylum Chordata; class Mammalia; order Rodentia; family Dipodidae; genus Zapus; species Zapus hudsonius. Next base: position 1,054 of record PVHP010025933.1, on the reverse strand, counting down.
CTTACTGACAGTTAAGCTACCAAATATGACAAACAGTGTGTAAGATAACCTAAACCTCACCTGGTCATAGAACTTGGTTTACATAACTTGGTTCACATAACTCAGCTATAAGGTAATAACAAGCCCAGATAAAGATCACAGCTCCTCTACAGCCACTGCCATTTGTTACATGCCTAAAGTCACATAATTCCTGCCACTCTGGACTGAGAAAGTCTCTCCAACCTCTCTATGCAAACTAGACGTAGACAGGTTGCTGGACCCCACCAATCCTTTCATAAGACATCCACAGGCCACCCTGTCCCCACCAATCAATCCCCTTGCCACTTGTCCTCCTGCCCCTCCTTCTCTCTCCTGCATAAAAGTAAAAAAGCTGTCCATGAGGCTGCCTTCTGAGGGTCTATACCCATTGTACTCATGGCTGCCCAAGACACTGGTCACCCAGCTCCATGGATAAACAGGGGTGTCAGTGTGCAATGACCCCCCAAGTAATCCGAGACCCACAACCAACCAGATGAAAAGATACAGCAGTGATGAAGGAAAGCGAGTCCACACACAATCCATTCCAAGAAACTGTCTTGGAGGGAAAAGAACATTTCCAAATAAATTAGTAGTAAAGAGTATTTTTATAGGAAAACTGTGCTTAAAACAAGTTCATATGAAATAATTACAATTTAGCATAAATACCCTGCTATAAAAATATGCATGAAAACATGATCAAATAACATGAAAGTTTATGAGTCAAAATTATTGACTGAACTAATATTAATCCCTTAGGCACCTTGACATTTAAAACTAAATCTTTCATAATATTTGAAATCTAGGCCAACATAAAAAGGCCCAGTATAGACTTTTTACATCATTATGTAGTTCTGTTGAGACATTATAGTGTCTAGTTTGGAATAACGGTTCATTTAATCTCAGTAGGTACAGTTTACATCTTTCATTTTATTGAATGACAACATATTTAATTATACATATTGATGGAGTAGAAAGGGATGCTATGTGTTATATATGTGATACATAATGAATGATGCTAACTAACATATGTGTAAGC
>PVHP010025932.1:0-25092 GCA_004024765.1 Zapus hudsonius | reverse complement strand
GTGGAAATAATAATAAATAATAATAATCTGTTTCATGTATTTCACTAAGACATGTTCTCCAAGGAGCTTAGCACTCAAATTTATCTTTAAGTCCCCCAGGGTCTGGATATTTTTTAATTAAAACTTTTATTGAGGAAGAGATACAAATAGAAAAAAAATCATCCCCAGAAGTTAAGTTATGGGAAGAGTCACTATCTTCTGTCTCCTTAGCATTTCTCCTTTCCTTCTTTTGACATTTAAATGGTTACAGCCTGAGCCATCTTGCTATGCTGGATGTTCAGAGCATAAAAAATTAACCATAAATTCCTGAACTGGACACCCTGGAAGGGAGAAGAAGCGTGAAATGCATGCAGCAGCACCTGCTAAGTGCCAGGCCCTGTGGACCCACACTGTGGGTGTCATTCTCACATACATGCAGCCCCGGACCTCCTCCCCAAATCCAAGTTCAGGAGCAATTTTAGTGTCCATGCTTCACATAAGGACTCTGGGACTCAGAGGGGCTTAGAGACCTCAGCCAAGTCTCACAGATGGCAGCCAGGTTAGCTGATTCAGGGTTACTAGTACATCCTGTGGGGATGGGAGTGGGGGAGGCAATTGGGGCAGGTCAGCACCCTGTTCTCACAAAGGGGTGCTAAAACAAGAGTTGAGACATTAAAGAAATATTCCTAGGGGGAGCCAGTAAGGGATACACATGCTAATCCAGAAACAGGGAAAGCCAGACTAGACTTGAAATTCATCCTGCAGGGAGTTTCAGAAAGGGAAATCGTGTCCCACAATTTGCCCTGCCTTCTGGCTAAAGAGCAGGAGGCTTGTTGTATTGTCCTTTACCTAACAGTATCTCCTCTTACCCTATATTTGTGGCTGAACTCAAACCCCTAGAACTGTGTCACTACATTTGATTGCAACTATCTCTAACCTGCTTTCTATTCACTGGACCCCAGAACACAGACAACCTGGCCATGGTGAAGTAATGAAGCCTGGGCTGTGCACTGAAGTCAGTTCACTAGTAGGTAGATTTGCCATGCAGGAACTCTTGGGAAGGATTGAAACTTGGAAGTGGTGGGTCCTGCCAGGTCCTCTAGACTTCTGGCCACTGTGTAGCTGAGAACATGCACAAGCAGGGATGTCCAGAAGCCAGCAGGCAAAGCCCCAGAGAAGTCATTGGGGGAGGGGGGAATGTGCCATCTGGCCCTGTTCCCGGGAGACTTGCTCTGTTTTGATCCCTATGCTGAGACAGCCCTAGTAGGCATGACAAACCAGCCTGCTTAGACTGGCCTCACCTAAGGCAAAGAGCCAGGAACTTGAATCACAGGTACCCATATGCTCAGGGAGAAGCATAGGTGTCAGCAACACAAGACAGTGTGAGCAATGCCAGGTATATTAGTTACTTTTCCTAGGTACTGCAACAAAATACCTGACCAAAGTAAAGCTGTTGTAGTTACCTTCTCATTGCTGGAAACACCACCTGACCAAAAGTAGCTGAGGGGATGAAGGCATTTATTTTTGGCTTACCATTATGAGAGGAAGCTCCATGATGGCAGGGAAAAGATGGCATGAGCAGAGACTGGACATCACCTCCTTGCCACAGCAGGTATCAAGCAGCAGCAAGAGGACAAGTCTACTAACATTGCAAAGCTAGGGCTAATAAACCTCAAGGGCCGTCCCCAGAAACACACCTCCCCCAGCAACACACCTCCTCCAGCAAGGCTCTACCTACCAATTTGCCATTAGCTGAAAATCAAGCATTCAAAACACATGAGTTTATGGGAGGCACTTAATTCAAACCACCACAGTAACCAAGGAAGGAAAAGTCTATTTGGGCTCCCAGTTTATGGGTATAGTCCATCCTGGTGAGGAAGCAGTGCAGACAGCTGGTCACATGTAGTCAGACAGCAGGGAGAGATGATTTCTAATGTTCAGCTCACTTTCTGCTTTTTAAAGAGCCAAGGACCCCAGCCCATGGAATGGTGGAGCCCCAGTTAGGGTAGATCTTCCTGCCTCAATGAACCTAATCTAGAAACTTCTTCATAGACATGTTCAGGTTTATCTCCATGGTGATTTTAAATTACTTCAAGTTGAACATAGCAGCAAAGCAGAACCTGATGAGTGCTTACAATCTTTGCAATTGAACCTCAGGGCCCTTCCTATGACTCAGAGCTCAGTGTGGAGGTGTTTCTGGATCTTTGTGATGAACCTCCCTTTTAGTGTGGACCTTACTGAGTAGGTGTCTGTTCCTGGCTGTCTTATAGTCTCTAGGATGCCTAACATTTCAAGCTCACCGGGGTAGCCTGGCACACCCAAGTATCAGAGCACACATACATACTCCCTTTCCCACTTACCTGATGTCATGGTTTGATCCAGGTGTCCCCCACAAACAAATGAATGTGTTCTGATAGATCGATCCTCAGCTGATGGCAATTCGGGAATTAGAACCTCACTAGAGTTATGTTGTTGGGGCGGGCTTTTGGGGGCTATAAGCCAGCTTCCCCTTGCTAGTGTTTGGCACACCTTCCTGCCGCTGTTTGCTGTGGCAGAGGTGATGTCCAGCCCTCTGCTCATGCCATCGTTTTCCCTGCCAGGATGGAGTCTCCCCTCAAGTCTGTAAGCCAAATAAACCCATTCCTCTATAAGCCACTTTTGTTTGGGTTCTTTCTGCGCAGCAACTAGGAAGCTGACCGCAACACCTCACCAAAGTTTAGAAATGCCCACATCCCAGCCCACATGCTTTTCTCTGTAGCCAACAGAGTAAACCTATGGCAGATGGAGGATTTTCATGCTGTGCTCCTGCAAGTACATAATGTTGGGTGAAAACAAAAAGCAACTTGCAAGAAGACAGCTCCAGGATGCCCTAGCCTTTGTAAAATGTAAAAGCATTCAAGACAGCAATGTGCATGTTTATAGGAATGCACACACTGCAGAGGAGGCTATACCAGCCTCCGGCCAATGTTGACCTGAGGAGAGGATGGGGAGAATGAGCTTCAGCTCCATTTGGAGATCAGTGCTTTTTAAACACATGAAGGAGAGAAATGAAAGAAATATGGCAAAATGTTGTTTGTCTAACCTTCATAGTAGGTTCATGCGTATTTGGTCTTACTTCCTGTAATTTTCTGTGTTTGGAATGTTTCTTAATCCTAAACCATGTTTTAATGATTTTGTTTTTCAAAATTGAGCTGAAGCTGCATGTCAGCCTACCCTGTGACCCTGTCATTCCATTCTGAAATATACACTCCATGGAATGTGTGAGGGTGTGTACCAAAGACCACACAGAGAATGCTCACCCAGTGCTGGTCAGCAGCCAGGCCCCATGTCTGGGAGTGAGGGAGTGGAGGAAGAAACTGAGCTATGTGCACACCAGAGAATCCTACACACTACAGAGTGATCACATGTCAGTGCTCATCAATAGGAGGGAACTCACACATTTGAGGCTGAGGGAGAGAATCATGTCTACTATATGGCTCTTTTGATAGAAAGGTCTAGAACTGGGAAACTCGAAACACCCTGGTATTAGATGTCACGATAGTGCTTAGTTCTGAGGGCATAGGGACTACAACGGGGCACCGATCTCTCTTAATCCAGATGTGGGTACATACATGGGTTAAATTTGTGACAAGTCACCAAGTGGGCCCTTATCATGTATGTACTCTTCATCAGGATGTTTGAAGAAACACACACTGATATTTCTTTCTCCAAAAGTAGAAGTTAAGGCACATTGGCAATAATGATCTCTGCCCAGGCTATTACATGGAGACCATTGTTTGCCATTAATTTCTCAGCTTGATTTCATCTATTGATCCCCAGTATTATAACATACTCCATAGCGGACACGAGATGATCGACCTGGCACAGCCTGACTGAAGTGGCCACAGTCAGGGGGTGGCCAGTGGGGCTCTGTTAATGGTGTTCCATAGAAAGTCGCATTGCATTCTTCCAATGCTATAAATGCCCTATCAGAAAGGGTTTTGTCCCACTCCAAAGGTGATTATACTAGCTCTGCCTGTCTTGGGGTAATGGGACCTACCACAGTCAGGCACCAAGTGCCTAGTTGCAGGACAAAAACCCATTTGCTAAGCCTTCAAAAGAACAGATTTCCTCACATATCACTCATTGGCAAGAGCCTGGGGCTAGCCGGGCCTTTGAGCAGGGGCACATGCTACCTAAAGGGTAGACATGCAGCTCATGGCGTCCATCTCCCTGCCACATCCTTCACATGCATTTCTAATCCATCAAGGCCCTCCCACCCAGAGGACCCAATAAAGCCTCATCTGTCTGGGAAGCTGGGTTGAAGATATAGTAAAGCGATTCTTCCATGAGTTGTGTGGACTTAGGTAGCCAGGGGAGGGGGTAAGAAAGGTATATACTGAGGGGAGGGGTCAAGAATAGTTGAAATGAATACACAGCACACTGATATACATGGCACACTGATAATCACTTTGGGTTTGGTGTGCATATTGTGTTGATTGAATAAATACCCTTTTATCTCAGCAGGTGGTCCTAATGTAAGGTACTTCTTTGAACTGTGATTTTTTTTTTCATGGCAGGTAATGGGGCCTACAATAGCAATCAGATGTGTTCTTCCCATAGACTGAGGACAAGCTACAGGAGAGGAAGCTGAAAACTTCTCCTGTTTCATAAGTGTATATAGACTGAACCAGAACTCCTCAGGGAACACTGACCATTAAAGGTTCATGTGATGTCTTTCTATACAGACAACACCCCCAAAGGCACAGGTTCACAATGGACATAATTTACCATGTTGTCCATGGGGAAGCCACCACCAGTCATGTTTGCAGCTGTGCTTTCTCTGGAGCTGTGTGACATGGTAGCCTTGCCCACCAGTGACCATGAGGACAGCTCCATGGGAAGAGGCAGGAGGCTCTGAGAAGTGCTGGTAATCTTGGAGCTGGGGAGATGGCTCAGCCAGTAATGTTCTTGTCTTATAAGCATAAAGACCTGAGTTTGATCACCAGTACCCACAGAAAAAATGCCGAGCATGGTGGTACATGCTTGTAATCCTAATGAGGAGTAGGTAGAGACAGGAGAATTCCAGAGGCTTGCTGGCCAACCAGTCTAGCCTACTTGATAAGCTCAAGTCCAATAAGAGATCCTGTCTCAAAAATGGTTGACAGCATTCCTGAGGAACTACACTCAAGGTTATCCTCTAGCCTTTACAGGAATACATAGGCACAGACTCATGTGTGTACCTGCACACACACACACACACACACACACACACACACACACACACACACACACACACACAGCTGTCAATCTTCAAACAGGACCCATTTGCCTGGTTATACGTGAAATAGCTAAGCCTTCTCCCCCCGCCATTGAGCTGGTGTTCCTATGTGGACATCACCCTGGCAAGGAGAGGCCAAGTGGCCAAGCCTCTTAGGCAACACACCTGGATTATGGTGCTGCCTGTGGCTGGGCAGGGAAGGTCTCACCATATCCCCACACAGAAAGGACCAACAGCCCCACAGAGCCACAGCCTGCTCCCAGACCAGCTGCTGATACACCCTGTGACTCAGCTCCCACCATCAAAATGCCTTGGCCCCTGGGGTTGAGGTGACATGGGGTCCTCCTCTCCTCTGGAAGGATGAAATGGTGACTCAACTGCTTTACCCCACCAACTGTGTTCCTGACATGTTGAGCCCCTCTCCGTTTATTGCAGCTACGATTCCCTGAGGTGACTTCAGAGCTTAGCTCACCCACATCCACTTAGCTCTACATTTGGCTCAGGACTCCTTGGGGACTCCCTTCTTCTCTCCCAAAAGCCTCTAAGGACTTTACAAGTTACCATTCAATTTCATTCTGCAATTTGAGACCTAGATCCTTTAGGCTTTTATCCTGGGGTTACAAGAGGACTCTCAAGCTTGGGATACTCTCTCTGGGCTGTCTCAGAAGGCCACAGGTTGCTGAAATGAAAGGAACCCTTCCCCCCAGCAGCCTGGTACCAGGTATTTCCAACCTTCCTTCATGTCATGTTTGACCCATCACCAAAAAGGCCTGAATCAGGTGAGGTCAAAGTGCCATCACATCATGACTCATACAAGGTAACCCTATCTGGAGTTGGTTCCCAGATGGAGGGTCTTTAGCACCATGCCAGTGTGTTTGGACATGGATTTGTGCCTAACTGGGAGCCAGTGAAAGCTATTGAAGTGGAATATACAAGCAGAGAGTCCTTTGAGGGAAGTATACAAGAAAATGACCTGAGGATACTAGATTGGTAAAAGGTTCTGCAATATCCAAGAGAGAGCAGAGGAAGACCTGAACCATAGCCAATATCCAGAAAGTTCCAAAAGGTAAAAGAAAGCAACAAGGCTGAGCAAGCAAAGAAGTAAAGACAATGACCTCCTTGTAGAACCCACGCAGAGGGAATAGTCACCATATAGATGAGGACTCAGCCTCAAGAAACAATGGCCCCAAAGACCCCTTCCCTCACAAGGAGGAAACTGAGACCAGAGGCCAAGAAGAGGTGATGTTACTGAGTTCCAGGTCTGGGCAAGGCCCTCTATTAAGTCTCATAAGACAACTCATCACTCTCACTCCTCTGCCAATTTCCCCAACAAGTCAATGAGCAACTTTCCCAAGATTCCATAACTTGACCTATACAAGTGCAGGGTGAGAAGTCTAACCTCAGATTCCATCTGGGTTCTTTCTTTCATGTTATGCAACCTCTCCAGAGAGAAGAGGCTGCCCTCTGGAAACCAGCAGTCACCTGACAGCAATGGCCTTGGCTCAAGACTGACCCTCCCCCGCATGGCCAAAGGCAGGCAGAGACCCTAAAAGAGGTCTGCTTGCTAGGGCATCAGGAAAACTGTTGGGAACCTCTGCAAAGGGCAGACATGTGGCAGATCACTCAAAACTGGCACTGAGTCACGAAGCAATAGAAAACAGAGTTATCTAGGATCGCTCCCCCACCCCCGGCCTGCAGCCAACCACCCTCAAATGAACTGGACCTTACTCAGAGACAAGGGAAAGCAGAAAGGACTTGGGCTGACACAAAGGCCTGTGTTCAAGGCCCATGTATTCAAGGCTTAGTTACCAGCCTGTGATGCTATTAGAGGTGGTGGAACCTTTAAGAGGCCGGAACTAATGAAAGGTGTTGGGCCATTCAATGCAAACTGTGGAACTTTGTCTTCTCTTGCTGTGCTTCCTGGCCAGCAGGGAATCACTTGCTCATGAATGAAAGGCTTGGTTCCCAGCCTGTGGCATCCTATAAGACAATGAAAGCTTTGAGAGATAGAGCTTAATGGGAGGAAGTTATGTCATTGTAAAGGGATATGGGGACTCCAGCTCCTTCCTGTTTCTCTTTGCTTCCTGGACATCAAGAAGTGGGCAGCTCTGCTCCACTACTCGCTCTCCACCATGCTGCTTGGCCTTACCACAGAGACAAGAGACAATGGGCTAAAACCATAAGCCAAGATAAATCTTTCCTCCTTGAAGTTGATTTCATATTTTGTCCCAGTGACAGAAAGCTGACACATCCTGCAAAAGGGACCCATAGAGAAGTGAGAGAAGCCAGACAGGACTTGGCAGACAGCTAAATGGAGACATGGACTTTGCAAAGCTGAAAGCCAGTGTGGCCAGCAGCTCCAGTTTGCTCAGAACAAAGGGCTTCCTTAAAGTGTACAGTTCAGGGAAAACTTGAACAAATTGATCACCACCCCCTAACTTGACCCCACAGAGAGTCCCTCTTCTTTTGGAAGTGAGGGACCCAGGAAGAGGTTGTTGGCCATGTCTTCCCCAACCCTCTGAGTGGGGTGTGTGACTTCTCAGCTATGTCCAGGTAATGTGGTTCCCATTCAGCAAGGGCAATCCTCTAAGGCAGAGGCCACTCTGAGCTGGTCCAAGCCAATGTCTCCCCTCCACAGAGACATTGGAAAGCACCAGAAAGATCAAAAGGCACTGGACATGACACTGACAATTTCTGCTGCAGGAAAGATGGAAGCCAAGGCTGGCTTATGGCAAACAACCCCAGGCAGGTTCAGAACTTCATTTGAGTACGTTGGAGTCTCTGCCACCTGGCAGGAAAGACCGGAATGCTCTGCATGCTCAGAAGGTGTGGTCACAGGCCATGAGGTAGGATGCATGAGGCACCTCTTCCCCGTGCCCCTATAGGTGCTAATGGCATGGCTCAAGGCTGCAGCAGAGCTTGTTTGATGCAAAGGAGGGTTAAATCCTGCCTCTGTTAACTATCAACCACACACACACAATAACTTATATTTATACACTCCAGCCACATTCCACATGCAAGGGAGTTTGGATAAAAATGAGAAAATGCTTGCCCATCCATAATCACCAATCAGCTGTCATTTTTTCCCCAAAAATACAAGGACTCCTTCGTGAGATATCCTGTCTGATGCATGTTATTAGTTAACACCTTTAAAAGGCAACTTATTGTGGATCAGAGATGTGTGAAATTCAATACATTCCCAAGGTCCATGGGAGGTACCCTGGGAGGTTGTTCACCAAGCATTTTTTGAGCTTCTACTATGCAACAAGGAGCTAGGTACTGGGTGCCAAGGAGAGGACTGCATGTGCCCTCAGAGGGATCATGGTTCAGTGGGGAAACTGGACATGAGCACACAAATTCCTACAAAAATGCTGGGCAATTTATAGAGTAGTGGGCATCAGTTTTACCACAAGCAGGGTTCTGGGGGAGGGTCAAATGCAAGTTTCCCTGAAGGTCTGGTCTTCCCAACTGAGGAGAGTATCAGATTATGGCAGACATTGATAATGTCCACCAATATCTGTTCTCCCCTTCTTCCTAATTTTTGACTAAACAAGAGGATGTCCAGACTAAAAGCACCCTTCCAAGGCTCCTTTGCAGCTACATGTGACCATAGAACTCAAGTTTGCTGACAAATGGGATCAAAGTGTCTTGTGTGATTTCTAGGAAGTACCCTTACATGAAAATACCAAGCCCTTTACATCCCTGCCTCCTCTTGCTGGTGGTTGGCCAGCAGAGGTAAAGGCTGGAGCTTCAGCAGCCACCCTGGACTGTGATGGATGGAAAAAGTCTGGGGCTGTGACAACTTTGTGAAACTGCTTGAACAACCTTGGACTTCATTTTCAGAGAACCAGACTCCTACTGCATTTGAACCATGGTTAGTTTGGATTTCCTATCACTCACAGCCACACCTAACCCTCCTCAAAAATTCTGAGCAGAGCAGTTCCATCCCAGACTCATGGGTTGTGGATCTCCCTTGGCTCAGGGTCTAGCTTGTGTGGGCAATTCTTCTTTCCTTCCCCTTCAATTTCCAATTTGTACTTCATCTATCCTATCCCATGGACCCCTGGCTGTCCCATCCTGTGACCATACCTTCTGAGCATGCAGCCCACCTTTCCCTCTCCCCTGCCAGGTGGTGCCAGGGTGCCCAGACCAGAGAGTCCTTCTCAGGAATAGAGGATTTTCTGCCCCAGCTTTCAGTCCCTTGGATATGTCTCCCTTAAACACATGCTTCTTCCCAAATGCAGCCACTCTCTATGGCCAACTGACATGAGAAGCCTATGTGGTCATCTCAGCTCAACTCGGGCTGTGCTGGGGCAGGGTGGAGGGTGGAGCTCCCTGGCTCAGGGCTCCTCCTGATTGGCCAGGGCTAGCCTCTGGCCTGTTGGGCAGCCTCCCTTCTCCTCCGTGAGAGCCGGCTTTTCCACGCTGCTCTTGTTCAGCCTGCAGCAAGCCCCCCTAGTCGTTCAGTCTCTTTTCTCCTCTCCATTTCTTCACACCAACACCTAAGCTGTGTGCAATTAGCACCTTATGCAATTAGCACTTTATATGAGCTTTCTGTGAGCTAATGTAAGTCTTTCAGCTGAGCCCTAGGCTAGGATTCCCTCTGGACTTCTCCAAGTGGCCTTCAGGGAGGTAACTTAGGTAAACTGAACCCTGGGTAGAAACCAGGAAACCTGGCTTCCTTGTTTCTGGTATGAGGTATAACCTCAGGTCAACAACTCAACTTCCCTGTGCTTAACATGCTTCAACTAGAAAACAGAACACTTTGACAAAAATAGATGACTTTGACAAGCATGTTGGTGGCTAAAGTGAAAGTTGGTAAACTCTGGGCTCATAGTCCAAATGTGGCCCCTGGCCTATTTTTGTAAATAAAGTTTTATGGGAATGCAACCACATCTGTGTGTTTGCATATTTATTTTGGCTGCTGGCTTGCTACAATAGAGCTGAGGAGTTGTGACAGAGCCTAGGGTCTGTAAAGCCTGTGCCATGTACTGTGTGGACTTTGGTTAAAAGAAAAGAAAAGAAAAATGTTGGTTGTGCCAGTCCAAGCAATCAAGGGAGTGCTGGTACAGCTCCTGCCTCAAACAGTAGGACTGAGCCAGGTATATTGGCACACATGTGTAGTCCCAGCATTCAGAAGGTTGAGGCAGAAGGATCTGGAGTTAGAGACAAGTGTGGCCTACATAGCAAGTTCAAAGTTGATTTGTGATATACATAATGAGACCCTATCTCAAAAACCAAACAAAACTAGGAGTGAAGTCTGTATATTCATTAAATACTTACCAAATACCTAACAGGTGCAAAGCCCTACTATGGACACTGGAGCCAGGGGAGCTAACAAGCATATCCAGCCTTGCTTTCCCAGAATGAAGGAAACGAAAAGAAACAGACTTCAAATAGGTGGAAGAGATGCTATGGAGAAAATTAAAGCAGGTCATGGGACAGAGAAAGGAAGCTGGGCTGAGACTTTAAGTCAGTGGGGATCTAAGGTAAAAGCACTGTAAGCAGAGGGAATAGTAAGTATAAAGATCCTGAGGCAGAAACCAAGTGGCTGCTACAGATGGATAAGCAGTTAACATCAGGCTTGGAGAGAGCTCGGTCGGTAAAATGCTTGCCATGCAAGCATAGGGACCTGAGTTCGATGCTCAGAATTCACATAAAAATGCCAGGTATGGTGGCATGTGCTTGTGTAAGCTCAGTGCTATAGAGGGGGAAGTAGCCAGTCTACCCTACTTGGCAAACTCCAGGCCAATGAGAGATCTTGTCTCAAAAAAGGTGACAGGCACCTGAGAGGATCAACACCAGTGGTTTCCTGCCTCCATGCATGCATATGTGTATATGTACACACACACACACACACACACACACACACACACACACACACACTTAGGGGGGAGGGAGGGAGGGAGAGAAGGAAGGAAGGAAGGAAGGAAGGAAGGAAGGAAGGACGCTTGCTTGCAACAGAGGGTGGTATGTTGTAAGAGGTGAAGCCAGGGTGATCACAGTGGGGCTGGACCCCAAAGGATCTTGAGGGCATTGTAAAGATTGTGGACATGACAAAAAACTAAAATTAGATCTTTCATATGACCTAGTTATACCACTCCTGGGTATTTACTGAAGGACTCTGAATCAACATATCACACACATACTTGCACATTAATGTTTACTGCAGCACTTTCACAATGGCTTAGTTATAGGACCAACATAGGTGCTCAACAACAGAGGAATGGATAAAGAAGATGTGAAATAGATAGATAGATAGATAGATAGATAGATAGATAGATAGATAGATAGATAGATAGATAGATAGATAGATAGATGTTGTTTTCTCCTCCGGAGGTGCCATGGGCCATCGGCAGAGGGAAAAATGGAGAAGCGGCGGGAGCCGAGGGCCGAGCTGTACACTGTCTGCTGTCTCAGGGCTGAGCCGAGGGCCGAGCTGTCCACTGTCCACTGTCTCAGGGCTGGGGCCCACAGAGCTGGGGGGATGGCACAGGGGGGTCCGGCGGGACACAGAGGCGAGCAGATGCGTATTGTACATCCACATCATTCTTTTTTCAATTGGGGGACTTACACTTTATAGGAAAAAGGGGGTCTGGGGCATGGGGAATGGAAGAGAAGATTGGTTGATGGGGGTGGGGAGTTGGCAGCCTGCACAGGGATAGGTGGGTGGGACAGGTGGGTGGGGACAACCTGAGAACACCTCATTTGGGGGCCATGAGTGGCGGGAAATACGTGATGCTAGCCACGGTCAGGTCCGTGGGGATGGGCACAGGGAAGTTTTGCTGATACTCAATCCCAGTCATGCTGAGATGGAAATGCTGGTTCCTGTGGCCAGCCCATGGGGGTGGGAGTCAGGGTAGGTGGAGCTGGGAAATGCCTACCGAATTACCGGGGTTTCACCTCACACATCCTTAACCCTGTGCTCTCCGTGCCCTCAGTAGCAGAGCCAACAGGTAGTGCCCAACAGATAGATAGATAGATAGATAGATAGATAGATAGATAGATAGATAGATAGATAGATGATAGATATAAAAAGATATAGATATACATACAGTGGGGGTGAGGAGTTTATAGGCATAAAGAATGAAGCTATATTATTTTCAGGAAAAATTAATACAACTAGAGATAATCATTTGAACATGATTAAGTCAGTTTCAGAAAGCAAATATCACCTGTTTTCTCTTATTTGTAGTTCCTAGATTCTACATAGATATATAAAATCATGTGTTAACATGTGACACCAAAGTAGAAGAAAAACTGTCTTGGGAAGCAAAGGGGACAAACAGGAGGGGAAGAGAGAGAGAAGGGAGTGTAGAAGGGTGTGGGGAATATGCTCAATATACAATATGTACTTGTATAAAAATGTTCTTCTACAACTCAGTGCCTGTGGAAATGAACTATGTGGGGAAAACTATGGGATACTTCTTGTAGACCTTACTTTTCTGAGAATATTTCCATGGGATTCTTTTTCTGCTAATTTCCTGTCTTGTAACTTCTTCTGAAGTTGCTCTTACAACCATGTAATCAATCTGTTTAGAACAATGGAACCAGATTTACTATGCTTTAGATGGCCTTTGCCCTGAACAGCACACGTGACCAACATTGACAAGGAATGCTGGATGTGCTGACCTGACCTTAAGCTATGCTCTTTGCTTTATCTCCCCAGTGACCTGGTTGGACCCTTTGCCCAGAAAAAAAAATGTGTACGTGCATGAAATATGGTGTCCATTGTTGAAAGCAATGTACATTAAAAGTAATGAACTACCCACAAGAATGTTGAAAGCAACAGGTGGACTTCGGATGATAGCATCTGTGAATGGTGTATGTGTGTGTTCTGGATCAGCAGAGTTCAACCAGTCCTGCCCCGAAATGCCTTCCTTTGAGCAAATGTTTAAGGAATTTTTTTGGAGTTAAAGTTTCTTATCCTCACTCACGTGTTGCCTGTCCTTGACTCATGTAACATTGAGTCCTCATTCAACTTGCTCATGTACTGCTGTTTTTGATGTTCATTAAAGCACCGATGAGTGCTTGCCTGGGAGAAGCTCCAGCAGCAGTAGCAGCGTGCTCTCTCACTCTTGGTTTAAAACAACTCCAAGAGTCCAGTATCTTTATTTCAAGGCACCACTGCATTTGGGCAAGTACCACGTACAATGAAAATGCACCATGAAAATGAAAACTACATAAAGATGGTTTTAAAGCATGTGTTTTTGACTCCAAGGGCAATTACTGTATTGCAAAAGGGCTGCGAGCAGAGGAAGGACTTTGGGTATCTGATTTGGGTTTAAGGGACGCAGACTGTGAATGTTAATATCAGGGAGCCCAGGTGAGAGGTGAGGGTGGCTCAGAGCAGGAGTGGAGAAGGTGGAGAGAGGCAGCTGGACTCTAGATTGGTTCCAGATCAAAGCCAACAGCACAACTTACTCTAGGAATGGGGAAAGAAGGGTCGATGTAACCTAATCTTGCCCACCTCTCCTCTTCTCCAAACTGGCTGGTGTGTCTTGACATCACCCTCTGCATGTCCAGCCCAGGAAGAATTTGCTGGAAGCCTTCCCTGTCAGAAATGATTAACATGAGTGCCACTGATTAGGAAGGGCTCTTCTAACTAAAATAGGAGTCAGCAGCTGGGAACAATGGCAGCAATCCATTTAAAACACGTGCCCTATTTGGTGAGAAAAACAGAGCCATTTTGGGATGCAGACAGGCAGATAGAGGGATCCTTAAACCTAAGCCACAAGGTGAGGTGTCTCCTCTGCTTCTGGATTCCTTGCATTGGGGATGGGCTAGAGCCCCAACTTTTGTCGCTGGTCTGGTCTGAGTGACTCGGGGAACTCATGGAATGTGTTAGAAGTGATGCTATGGGGTACCTGAGGATTGGTCAGGTTGCCCCTACCTGACTGTCAGAACACTCACTCTGAAGGGAGCCAGCACCAAGCAAGAGCTCAGCCACCCCAAATCACCATGCTGGAGCATCAGCATGAAGGTGAATGAGCCAAATGAGCAGCATCATGGATACCTGGCCCAGTGGAGCCTTCGGATGAGTTCAGATCCAGCTGGTATCTGATTGAGGCTCACCAGGAACTGCTTCCTGAGTCCTTCTCCAATTTGTGGCTCACAAAACCATGAGCAAGGTAAACCCTTGAAAGTTTAACAATAAGGTATTGTGCCATATTGACAGTAGACACACCATTGACAGCCGGGTATGAAGGCACATGCCTGTAGTCCCAACACTCAAGAGACTAAGGAAGGCAGATTGAGAGCTCAAGTCCAGCCTGGGCTACAGAGGAAGTTTGAGGCAAGCCTGGGACACACAGAAGAAAAGAAAGGGAAAGGGATAGGGGGGAGCTATTTTTGCTCCCCTCCCCTTCTTTCCTCTCCTGTCCCCCCTCCCCTTCCCTAGGAGCTCCTTGGGATGGAAGGGGTGGAGAAGATGATGAGGAGGAGGGGGAGGAGAAGGCAGAAGAGAGGGAAAAGGGAGGAGGGAAGAAGAGCATTGATTTGGAAGCCATGCTATTGAAGATCACTAGATAAAGTAGACTTGGTGGTCCCATGCTCCTCACTTCCTCTCACAAGAACACCCCGGTGCCATCATGGGGTGCTTTTCTCCACCATGACAACCTCCGTCAGCCACTCAGAGTGATGGGATCCTTGCTGTTCTGGCCTGTGAGGAACAGAAGATACAGCTGGATTTTGTACTCTTCCTGGAGTATGTTCCTCCATGTGGGTGTTAGCATGAGAGGGATGGGTCCCCAACCCCTAGAGAAGCCCATGAGCTGAGCAGCATATGATGACAGAGTGCCCCCCAACCCTGAGTCCAAGAAGGGAGAGATTTATGCTTCTTACTCCCCATCTGCAAAGCAAAACAAAAATAGCTGAAACACTGGTTTTCTGCTTTAGCGGTTCTGTGAATAAGCATATAAATTTCTGGAGGCTTGCTGAAGGGGGAAAAAGCCATCCCCGGACTCCGCCAGCAGCAGCAGCGACAGCATATGGTTTGATGAGAGCGGAGGCAGAGTGCCTGCCTGGGAGCATTGGAAAAGGTGACTTTGTGGGGAAATTCAGACTCAAGGCGGAGTGGACACCTTCTTTTTTTTTTAACCTCCCCCCCTTTTTTTCATTTTAAAAAAGAACAGTATTACCTAACACAAGAAGCCACTGTTGCCAATTGATCTTTGGCAGGGGGCACACAAGGAACTCATTGGAACCCTAGTTACCTTGGGACACCCTGGCCTGGGACACAGGAAGAGGCCATTCTAGTAGCCAGCTGGTGAGGGGGAGGGGCAGCAGCCTGGGGCCAAGGAAAGAGCAGGTAACTGGAAGGCACTAGGGGAGGCTGGTCTACCCTCTCCCAGTGAGGACTTGGGCAGGAAATGAGGGGCAATACATCCAGTCCTAGGCAGGAATCAGACGGAGCATTAAGTCTTCCTCAGTCTGGCATAATGACACAGCTCACTCCTTTAGCTGGGAGGCAGGAAGGGGACAACCTGTATGCAGCTTCTTGGGAGAAGGAAAGGCCAACATACATTCTAGCTGATGTCACACTTGAATGGGACAGCTAACTAGGAGCCTGAGCTACACAGCAAGACCATATCCCAGGTATACACCAAAAAATTCAAAACTTCAATTCAGTCTTATGGTTTAAACCAAACTAGAAGCTTGCCCTCTTTTAGATTTTAATTGTGCTTTTTCTTTATGTGCATCCATAAATTGGTTTCTCATTGATCACTTACTCTCTAGCATACACGATGTATTTGAAAGTAAATACAGGAGAAGATAGAGAGAGCCCAAGAAGACATGGGGATGGACAAGGGAGAAATGGTAAAAGATGGGAGGACTGGTTTATAAAGGGATTAGAGAAGGAAAAGGTGTCCCAAAGACAAAGTTAGCCTTCTTCAGTTTCATCCAAGGAACCACCCTGCTGCCTGGAGCCAGGCTGTTGCAGAGATAGCGTGACAAAGAAAATCATGCTAACAAGCATCATGTCTAGTTTACAGAGCTGCACTCCATCCTGCCCTTTGCTTCGGGGTCTACACACAGATCCTCCGATGTTTGCAGAGCAAGGTGAGGAGGTTTGCAGAGCACTGAGCAAACTTCTCCCCTGTGCTTGGGAAGCTCATCAAAACTTGTCTCCACCTGTTTTGCCTACATTATCCTCACCAGCTCTTCTCCTCCCACACTGTGTGATCAACTCCCCTGCTCCACAGTCCTCACTGCATGAAGTCATAGCTGTTGTTAGCAGAGGCCTTTCTTTCCCCAGCACAGGGAAACAAAGGGTCCCCCAGCGAGCTGGCCAGGGTGAGGCAGCCCTAGACACCCAGCCTGAGTCTAAGGTGGCTCTCTTTTCCAGAGCTCAGCAGCAGCAGACACAGAAATGGTAGATGACAGTTCTGCCTACAGCCAAGAAGACCTTGCTCACCTCTGACCCATCCATGGAAGCGACCAGGAAAACAGAATGTGGGAAAGCTAGTGCCAACAAGGGAAGCAGGCAGCTGGCAAATGGCTTCAAAGTGCCACTTCTTTAGGAAGCCCCTATCTAATACATTACCCCTCGTACTTTCTCTGCATTAGCCCTTTCACTGCCCAGACTTGGGTGTGCTTTTTTCATAGAATACATATCTTCTAACATACTCTAAAGCTGGGGGTGGTGGCACACACCTTTAATCCCAGCACTTGGGAGACAGAGATAGGAAGATCGCTATGAGTTCAAAGCCAGCCTGAGACTACATAGTGAATTCCAGTTCAGCCTGGGCTAGAGCGAGACCCTACCTCGAAAAACCAAACAAAGCAAAATAATAACAACATACTATAAAATGGGCTGTTATTTTGCTTACTATCCGTGGTCTCTTCTACTAGAAATTGAGCTCCGTGAAGGGATCTTTTTGATTATTCTGTTCATCATTGTTTCTCAACACTTAAAATGGAGACAACTATGTCTGGCCTCTGAGATCTACAGTGCTGGATGCATGGCTGCCTGCCTGTACCAATGCTACCTCTTGAGATCCTTGAACTAGTTCAAAGAGATGACATTATTACTTCATTTCCCAGAAGAAGAGGCTCAAACAGATGAACCAATTTGTCCGAGGTCACCGAGAGGTGCAAGTCAAATTCAAACTCAGAACTGTGTGACTGCAAGCCCCAAACCCTCAGGGATATGTGCACATATAAGGGGCTATTGTCAGAAAACCTAGGAATGAGTGCTAGGTGCCAAGCAGAACCACTTAGAAATCATCTAATATGTGTTTCATGCTCAATATTGTATGATTGACATCTGTCTACTTTTGTGTGTATGAAATTAAAATTGAGAAGGTGTGTTCATGTTAACTGATATTTACCCAAATCATTATTGTCATGTTAGAAGAATCTGTAGTTCAGTCATTGCAAATCAACAAACACATTTAACAAACATTTGATCACTTGTAGAACACATCACCCTGTTCTTTTATGTCCTCAGCCCCCTCTAGGGGTCACCTGCAGCTTGGTGGAGAGTTCTAGACTTGCCCATGGCCTCTTATCTCTTAAATCTGGCATTCCTCTAGCAGTGAAAATGTACTCAGCCACCACTGCAAGGCAATCTGGAAATGCCAGAGACAACACAACAAAGATTGTTTTTACACAAAGGCAGGCAGGAACTGGCACATATGAAACCCAGCTTCCTGCCCTTCTGTGGAAGGTTCCCAGCAGGGCTGTGCCTCTCTTGCTCTCTGTTCCCACTGTCTATTGACTTTCCTTTCTTCCCTATTTCACTTCTGAACCCAGTTAACTGGGCTTCTGGGACCTCTTTCTACATAAACTCTTCCCACACACATCTTTGTGAGAAAGCAAAGTAGGACACTGGCCATGTGTACAGTGCTGGCAGAGCAGAGGAAGCCATGGTGAGGCTCCCAGAGACCCAATAGAAGAATCTGGAAAGTCAGCTTCCTCGGTAATGTGGTACACCCTCTGACAGTGAGGATCAGATGACCCACAAATATCCCCTAAACCTGCTGCAGAATGCTGGGCACAGTGTCACCATACTGGGATTTCACATGGGAATCACCCTCTGATCTGGTCCCCAAAACATGGTCCAAAGGACCAAGATGGGCTATTGCTGAAGTCATCTGCAAAGCACAATAGCTCAGGCTCTGAAGGACCCATCCATGAGATGTGTCCCCAAAGCATTTCTGAATGATGGTAGCCACCTGGCAATTGGTGAATGCCTTCCAAGGTGTCTCCCTCAGAGGCTCACACCCAGAAACCAGAGGCAGCTGTGGAGTGATGGTTTTTAACAGAAGGTTTTGTTATCTTAAAATAGCACCATTTAAAAAAAATTACTGATGTTAAACCAAACAGACAAAAGATGGAGAGTAAATCACCATGTTCCCCCAAAAGGCCCAGAGGAAGTGAAGGCCATAAGCAAATTGTGGCATACTGGCCCTACTCAGCACCCCAGAATCACACCATCCTCAAGGATATGAAGCAGCTCTGGGCTAACTGTCAAGAAAACCCACTGTAGCCAAAGCCAGCCATTGTTCAGGTGGTCTGCCTGAACCCCACCCCTTCTCACACAATGGGCTCAGCCTGTGGGCTCAGCAAGACGCCTGATAACTGGGGGTCCTGACTCTACAGCACAAGAAACTGGGAGCTCTCTGGCCCTGCTAGTTGCACCTGTGTGCCAGCCTAAAGGTGAGTGCCAGGGTGGGTTTGCTCTGAGATTTTCCATGTAGCCTACCCTGGGCTGCATGAGGGTGCCTTTGAGGGAGCCTCACTGAGCCTTTTCTAACCCATCCCCAGGAAGAAGGGACTTCTTGATCCTCCAAAGAGTATCCAGACACGACAGGACCAGGAGACCTTCCTAAACTCTGCAGTCTAAGCCTACCCCAGGAAGAGTTGTGGCAGGCTTGCAGGCCAGGCAGGAAATCTCTGCACTCCCCACACAATCGGGCCCCTTGGACTGCCTTCTTCTACAGCATGGATGTGTGTTTTTCTGCCCTTGTGTTTAATTCATCAGGAGCCAGGGGCTGGTGGAATGATGTAGGAGGATCAAAGGCAGATGGAAAAGGCTCCCCAAAAAGCTCATCAGGCCTCTCTGGGAAAGAAACGTTTTCTAGACCAGGAAGTAAAAATCCTGCATTTTAGGCAGTGATTAAAGATGAGATAGTGTGAGTCTCTGAGGACTGGGGAAATTCAATGAGGGAAGGGGGTATTTTATTTTCAATGTCACCCATTGCTAAAGGGGGCAAACTACTTTTCAATTCAGCAGCAATGGTGATATCAGAATCCTCAGAGGGTGACACCACGCAGAGAACAAACTCTGATCCCAGAATGACATTCCAAAGAAAACCAGGGTCAGGTAAGACCTAAATTCTCATTCTGGGATTCACTTCTTTTTCCCTTCAGGCTTCCCAAGAGGCCCAAACCAAAAGAATCCACTTGTTCATTCAACACAGCCTACTCCCTGCCAGACACTGGACATGCAATCAGGAGGCATATACAAGCAGCCCCCACACTTTAGGGCTTGCAGTACACAGAGCAAAGGAAGGCTGGAGTATGTACGATGCAGAGCAGGAAGATGTTGTGTGCCTTTTTTTAAATTAATATATTTATTATGAGTAAGCATATACATTGTATGAGCAACTCTTGTGAAGACGTCCCAGTTTCCCTCCTCTCTGTCCCCTACCCACTAGGGTCCCTCCTTGGTGCGCATACTGGATCTGTCCATAAGTTAGGGGGTTATGAACTGCTCCAGATGTAGCCACTCCCCCCACACTTTGTGCATTGTTACTAAGGGAGGCAATGTCTCTCGATATTCTCCCCCACCATGGCTCTTACATTCTTTCTGCTTCCTCTTCTGCTCAGTTCCTGAGTCACTTGGGTGAGTTTTAAGTCTGCTTTATTGTTGAGATCTGAAGTATCTCTGGGTTGTGTTGGGTATTGTTGCTGTCTGTCTCCATTGACCTTTCATAGGTTACAGGGTGTAAGGTACTCTAGAGGGTGAAGAAACTATCCCCTGAAGAAGGAAGTTTTAAGTTGTGATCTGGGCAGTAGGTAGGAGTTAACTGGTCACAAATAATGTGAAGTGCATCCTGGGCACTTTTTATCACCCCCTGACATGCTGGACATAGGCAGTGATCCTCAACATAAAAGCCATGAGGAAGTGAGGAGATCCATTAAGACTCTGTCCCTCCAGCTCAAGTTCACAGTGAGCACCATGGATGAATACCACCCATGTCCACCCCCAACCCAACACACTGGAATCTGCTAGAGTCTCTAGACACAGAACATACAGGTGACAGAGGACCATGTTATGACATCACCCTAAGAAATTCTATAGGACAAACATCCTGGTCTTTCTTCCATTAATACATGGCAAGAGGAAAGAGAGGAAGATAGTCAACTTAGAGATAACTATTTCCTATGTGTGGATCTTCACACAGACAATCCATTTAAAAAGTAATGACATTAATGAAACAATCTGCAATATCAACATCCACCGGATGCTTGATACTATTAAGAAACTTAATTTTTTAACATGATAATGATATTTCAGTTACCTTTATCTTTTAGAGATAGATACCAAAAAATTATGGGCAAGATGATGTAATACTACACTTTGCTTCAAAATCATATGTGGAGAAAAGGGAGTTGATAAGAAATAGATGAAACCAATTGGCCATAAGTTGGTCATTGTTACAGTTCAGTGTTGGGTACATACTTTTTGTATGACTTGTTATGGTTTGAGTGTGTCCCTCAGAATTTGTGTATTGGAAGTTTGCCCCCCCCCATGTGGTAATAGGAGAGGCTGTGGAATCTTTGAGAGGTGAAGCCTAATGAGAGGTCAATAAGGAAAGTGCCTTCAGAAGGCTTTAATGCAGTTCTTATGGGACCCCAGGATGTTCCCTCAAGAGTAAGTTGTCCTGAAGAAACAAGTTGTGCCCACAGTCTTGCTTCTTATCTTGCCATTTTATCGTTCCCTACTGAACCCACTTCACATACTGTGAGGTCATTGCCAAGAGGTCCTCACCCAAGCCAAGACAAAGTCAGTCATTAGATTTGAACCCTAAATCCACTATGACTTATCTTAATTTGATTACATTTGCAAAGAGCCTACCAACATATCTTTTAAGGAGGCATACTTTAGCTCATAACAGAGAGAATAAAGTTAAGCTGTGTTTTCATGCTAACTCCTAAAACATTTTTGTTGGATGTGCTGGATATTTGGGGGGAATGTCTGATAAGCAGTGTCTCTCTGTAATGAGTTAAGGTATACCTCCTTAAAAGATGTGCTGATAGGCTCTTTGCATATGTCATCAAATTAAAATAAGTCATACTGTACTTAGAGTGGGTTTAAATGCAATGACTGGTGCCTTTATATGAAAAGAGAAATGTAGACATGAGCACACAGAAATAGGTCACGTGAACACAGGCAGAGACGGGAATGATGCATTCACCAGCCAAGAGCACCAAAGCTTGCTGGGAACCATGAGAACCCAGGAAAAAGGCCTGGGACAGATTTCCCTCAGACTATCTAGAAGGAATCAACTCTCTCCCTTGACACCTTGATTTCTAACTTCCATGAGAACCCATTTCTGCTGTTTCAACCAGCCAGTTTGTTGTCATTTGTTACAGCAGCCCCAATACATTCATACACTTTCACTGCTGTACCTTTGAGATGAGTTCAGCAGAAAAAGAGTTCCCCCCTTAATCCTAGAACCCATGACTTCTCTTAGTCTACTTCTACAAGGTCACTGCACACATATATGCACTCAACTATGTGCTTGCACACAGCCCTTATTTGGGAACTGGTATACAAACTCGGGCAATTACCACAGAGCTGGCACCCTTGGCATTGTATGTCTAGTCCTCTCTCAGACATAGCATGGCTGGAAGAAAATACCAGCTTTGGGTGCTCCGGGTAGGATTGGCTGCTTCTTTCTGCCTGGCTGCCAGCAGGCTTTCCTTTCCTGGTGATGAAGGGTGGGGAAGAGGGAAGAGAAGTGTCAAGTAAGTGGTGACTTGGCAGGACTACTCTGGCTTGACCAGTGCTCAGAGACCTTTGCTCTTTCTTCCTTTCTTGTCTATGTTTTTTTTTCATGTGTGCAGTATGCGTGGTGTGGTGTGCTCATGTAGTGTGTGTGTGTGTGTGTGTGTGTGTGTGTGTGTGTGTGTGGTATGTGTGGTGTGTGCATGCATATATGCTGAGGCAGCATTCCATGCACTTGCCTGCAATGAACTATGCATTCACTTGCAGCAGCCAGAGAACAATGTCAGGTGTCCCCCACCATCACTCACCCGCCTGTTTTTCCTTATGACAGAGTCTCTTACTGAATCCGGAGCTCGCAGTTCATGAACCCCAGTGATTCTCAGTGTTTGTTCCCTCCAGTACTAAAGTTACAGACATGCATCACCACACTTGGCTGTTTATGTGGGTTCTGGGGATTCGAACTCAGGCCATCTCAGGCTCTCATGTTTGTACAGAAAGCACACTTAAAGGCTGAGCCATCCCTTCTGCCCACTCTCCTTTTTTTTTCTTTTTTTCCCACTCTCCTTTTTGATCTTTTAGTCTTTGATGGAAGCTTGTGTGAACTCTTCAGAGCCTTGAACTGTATCTGCCATGACCGGGCACACTGCCTCTCCTTAGGCAAATGCTGCCACTGCCCTAGGTGGGGCCCACCTGCCCAGACATTTGGAAGATATCCCTTCACTTCTTGCATATGTCCAGACAAGGACTCCAGTGCAAATCACCTATCAGGGAGGAAATCCAAGGACACACTAATAGGAAGGAGAGTGGGTGGGGGGAGAAAGCAGTGCCATGTGGGCAAACAGAATTCATTCCACTGGAACTGAGAGGCTCTTCAGACCATGCATCAGACCCACTTCTGACAGGGCCATCGGTGTGCCCTGCATAGCCCAATGGATTCCTTTAGGCAGCCAGCCAGCCTCAGTCTAAGTTGAAGGGATCTGGCCTGAGGCCAACATAAACACTATAGCAGGTAGAATGGTGAGCCTCTATGATATGTACAGCTGGAGCCTACGAATGTGACCTTCTTGAGAACAGCATTTTTTTTGCAGACCTAATTAAGGTAAGGATCGAGATGAGAGCATCCTGGATTAGGGCAAGCCCCAAACCCAACCACAACTGTCCTTGTAAAAGAAGAGAAGGGGCTGAGGAGATGGCTCGGTAGTTAAAGGAGCTTGTTTGTAAAGCCTGACTGCCTGGGTTTTACCCTCCAGTACTCATGTAAAGCGGGACACACAAACACACAAAGAGGTGCATGCATCTGGAGTTCGTTTGCAGTGGCAGGAGGCCCTGGCATGCCTATCCAATAGTCTCTCTTTCTCTCTCTCCCCCCTCTCCCTCCTTCCCTCCCTCCCTCCATCCCTCCCTCCCTCTCTCTTTCTCTCCAAAATTAATTGATTAATTAAAAGGGAAGAGAACACTGGGAGGAGAGGCAATGTGAAAACTGAGGCAAAGACTCTAGTGGTTCAGTGTAAGACTGAGAAGACCGAGGTTCACTAGCAGTCTCTAAAGCCTCTAGGAAGAAGTAACCTTCCTTGACCTTGATCTCAGACTTCTCCTGTAGAACTGGGAGATGATAAGTTTCCATTACTCAGTGGATAATTTGATAGAGCAGCCCTAGAAAATGAATCAAAGGCCACCTGTGGCTGGTATACCTCCTAGCCTAGCAGGATTTCTCTTCCTCCTTAAAGGGCTCCTTTCCCTGCCCCTTATCTTCATGTCGTGATCAACATAAGCTGCCTGCAGCTCTATAGACATGCCCCATGCCACCTGGTGCTGATGTGTGCCCAGGGAGCATGCCCAGTGTGCATTCAGCTGTGCAGCTTCTCCGGGATTCCCCCCCTCCAGCCAGGTCCTCCTCTCACATTGAGCTGTCTACTCTGACCTCATGTTTTGCCCACACATGAAGGTTCATACTACTCTAGCAAGTGGTCAGAGGTCTCCTGTCCACTTAAGCAACCAACTGACTCATTGGAGCCCTCCACAGGAAGACATCAGCTCATGACCACACAGACTCCCAGGAGCAGAGCACACACCCAGAGGTGTCTTTGTCTCACTTGTGGCTAAGCTCAACATTGGAATCCCCCTCAAAACTGAAGGTGGGCTGGAGAGAGAGTTCAGTGGTTAAAAGCACTTACTTATCAAACATACTGGCCTGGGGTCAATTCCTCAGTGCTCACATAAAGTCAGATGCACAAAGTGGTGCATGCATCTGGAGTTCATTTGCAGTGGCAAAAGGCTCTGCTACATGCATGCTCATACCCATACTCACCCACTCTCTAGCTCAAATATATGTATATAAATATTAAGAAAAAACTAAAGGTGAGGCTAGACACAGAGGTCCACTCCTTTAATCCCAGCTCTCAGACACTGAGGCAGAAGCATTTCTACAAGCTCAAAACCAGGCTAAATAGCATAGAGTTCGATACCAAACTAGACCACAGAGGGAGATTCTGTCTCAAAAAGGACTATGCATTTTAAAGCCCCCAAGAAAAGAAAATTAGAGTCCCAGAAAGTGCATGAGAGTCTAAAAGGATTTTCCAAAAGCATGTCATGTTTGGATGAGCTTTGTTCTCTTAAGATTCCTGTATTAAAGTGCTGGACCCCAGAACCATGTGGAATTAAGGTTGTTGCAGAGGGTCACAGGAAGATGAAGTGGGTCCTGATCCAATGTGGCTGCTGATTTTTTTTTAAATATATATTTATTGTCCCTAATGAGTTACATTATTTAGTGGGCAAACCATGCGTTGTTATCCCGAATTCCCCAATTCCCCCCTCCCCATCCCTGATCAGTTGTATATCCTCCTCCGTGGGCTGTCTGTATTAGTCCTTGTGGCAAGGGATCCTGTATATCTTA